>QANU01001756.1:581407-625977 GCA_003254905.1 Nissolia schottii
GATTTACGGTATCATCATCTCTACGAGCTCTGACCATCGTGATATTATTTTAAACCCTGAATACAAACAAATCATTTTTTATTATAATTTGTCTAAACTTAACTTAAAATTAAAATTACACTTTAAAAAAAAAATTAACAGCTCAATAGCATCTTAATAGTTAAAAAAAATTTATCTCACAATACAAAAAGATAATCAATTCAAAAAATAAAATCATATTTTATAAATTTAACACTTACCTACTTGAAATTGAAGGTAACGAAATTGAAAACTGAACAGAAAGAAGAAGTGAAAACAGAGAGGGAAGTGCAAAGAAGAAGAGCTGTGTGTGTGTGTGAAGTGCGGAGTGAGTGAGAATTTATAGAAAATTCTCCACTCACTCCTCTCTTTCCCCTCTTCCCTTTTCTTTTTCTTCTCTTTTTCTTTTTTTCTTTTTTCTTCCCCTCACCCGTGCCTCACCCTGCGTGCTGCCTTTTCTGCTACTGATGGGATGTGTCGCAGGGGGCTGAAATCGGCTCACAGCTGGCCGATTTTACCCCCTAATTTCTTTTTTTTTTCGGGCCCTGAAATCGGCCCACAGCTGGCTGATTTCACCCTTTTTTTTTCCGGGTACTGAAATCGGTCCATCCCTGACCGATTTTACCCCCATTTTCTTTTTTTTTTTTTGCTTTTTCTCGTACTGAAATCGGTCCAACCATGACCGATTTCAGTACAAAATCCCACACATCCGTAAATTATTTTTCCCCCCACATATCAGGAATATCACTGTATAAATGCCATATATATGTAATTGTCCCCTAATTTGATCCTTGTTAAGTCAGTGACCAATTTGATGTTTAATCTGAATTGAAGATTTGGTGTAAATTTAATTATATGATAATTTATTTTTACATTTTAATAATTTTATGTTAATAGGTCATTTTTACCCTTTGAACTCATTTCACCTCTAAATCCCCTGCCCCACAGCCGCACTCGCCGACCTCCCGCCACTGTCCCTTGCCCCTCACCGCCCTGAACCATGCCATCATCCAAAAACCTACCCATATGAAAAACCAAACAACCCCATGAACGCCAAAATCAAACTGATCTAAGCCAAAGAGAAACAAATTCAAGAGTTTCTAAGATCTCAAATGCTTTATCAGGAGAAAATCATAACCGTAGTAATCACAGCCACAGCCAAAACAACCCATAAAAATCAAAATTTTACAGTTTTTCTTGAGCTAAACAAACAATAGACAACCCAGGTCGACTCAGATTAGTTAAGGCTAAGCTTTGGATACTGAGCAAGAAACCTTAAAAAAAAAAGCTTCTTGAAATGCTGCTGATTTTATTTAATTGTGCAGAAATTCCAATAGGAAATTTCTGTGCCAGAACCGAAACAGAATGGCTAAAAGGACTAAAAAATAATGAGTTTTTCCTTTCCCCATGATCCCACTTATAATTATAAATAGGAGAGAATCAACGAATTTAGCTTTCTTTTCTCCTAAAAATCCTCACTCCCTTATTTTTCTCTGAGTAATTATTTACTGCTTATTCTTTCCCTAATAAATCCTGATTTAACTCTAATAAACCAGATAATGTTTCCTTCTATTTTGCTCTTTCCTTTTTTATTCCTTCTAGAATAATAATATGGAAGGGAGATTATTTTCTTCCCTTTTCGGTTAGCCATCTCAACTGACTCATCTTTAGCGGTTGGGTATGTAAAATGAATTTACTCTAATCATTACCATTAATTAAGCTTACATTACCCACTTACCATGATTCATCAAGGCATAACATTTTTTAGGAGCAATTAGCTAAGTTACTTTACCCTATGCAGTGGAGACCAAGATTCAATGATCCCATATATTGGATCACGATCACTGGTCGTTGGATTAGCCAAGGAAATTGGATTGAAACACAACAGTGTCCTATAGAGCCTGGTTTGAGGGAAAACAGGTTAATATTCGAAGTGTTAATAGATCCTGAAAAAGTTCCATATTTTCAATACATGTATTTTTCTATACACATCCATTTAACACAAACTTTATTTGGTATGTTATTTATATTTCAGGTAGCAGGGTGGACACAAGTATATGGTGACATCTTATCATATGCCACCATAAGAGCAGCTCATCAAGCTCCCTTTTCACAAGCAGCTAGATCACTTGTGCTATTTCAAGCATTTTTGCAAGGAAAGCCACTTCCAAGTATCACCAAAATATGAATAGATCAAGTACACAGCACACTGCTGCTCCTATTTATCATAATAAAAAGCACAAGTTGTTCTGAACTGATCATTACTACTAATAGATATGTCAACTACAATAAATTCTGCAATTTTTGTCTTATATGATGCAATAAACACTTGAGAAAATAAACGACAATTCGGTTTCTTTTCTACTTTCAGATTCAATTGTAAGCACTCAAGATTCAACATCTTCTGTCCATCTTTAAATTTTTCAGCAGAAACTATGTCATCAGCCATATGTAGTGAACTAAATTGAATCCAACCAATGGAAGAAAATGGACATGCTGATTTATTGGTTATGAAGCTTACTAACATGAATGCAATTATAAACTGTTGACATTTTCAAGCATACCAACTAAAAACTTCAATCTATGCGCACTGCTTGGACGTGTGACTAATTTCTTTGATTCTGATCAAACGTGTATGATATGTGATGTCCAAATAAGCAAAAATAAAGAAAGGGAACCAAGAAAACTAATCACATCCACAAAATATAAAGTGGAATCCGCATCCAAGAGAATGCAGCATGAAACGAAATAACAATAAAATGGTCAGGCCAGCAGAATGCATTTAACTATGCCAAAGAGAACAACCATTGCAATGTGAGACAGGAATTTTCTAGGGAACAAAATAGTCTCCTCAATTGTTACAGAAAATAGCATTCTTGGTAGTAAACCACAACGAGAAAATGTTTTTTGGTCTACAACAAAATTTAGATTGTAGATATCATATACAAAAATCAGAACAGAAAGAAACTGCTCAAATGTAGCAGAACATCTAGCACATAAATTGCTACAGCTGGGCTTGAGTGCACCAATGATCACAAGGACATCAATCATGCAGTGTCCCTAGTATATCGTCATCTCTAAACAGATGGTACCTACACATAAAAACATAATGATATGATTAGCTAGAAGTTTAAGACTTGGGAAACAGCATCTATAGCCAACTAAGATGAACAGATTGTGATTTCTGCCTTCTTTAAGGGTATGAGAGAGGAGGAGGGGGCAGGAGAGGTAATGGGTACTATATCTAGCATTGATGCATTCTTTCAAGATCATGTGGCCCTATGAGATGAAGTAAAATATATAATTCAAATTATACGGTTCTTATCACTACATGTTAAGCTTGAGAATCAGTTAATTCTTAATATAAAGCAGCAAAACTAACTAAATGGAATGCTTAACTTCTAATACAAATGATTTCAATCATTAGGACTGAAAACTATCAAGAATTAACAATCTAAAATAAATAAAGGCATAGTTTGCCCCCAGCTTTACATTTGAAGTTCTGTATCATGCCATAGGGCATAGACAAAAGAAAAACCACAATGCAAATGAATAACATAAAGTTAAAAAAGGCAATTACCAAGCATTAGCACACAATATCTAACATAACTTTTCCTTCTTCAATAAGGGACATTTTTGTTTGTTAATGATTCACGAAGTCTTCAATATCATTTAGCCATTAAGGGATCAACTTTGTAACAAGGGAATAAACTTCTAGTGTCATACTCATTTAGGCAACACTACCAAAGTTCAAGTGCTTCCATGAGAAAAAAAACAATTTCTTAGCTAAACATAGGTCCTCATAAATAATCCTGGCCCAATTACACTTCTATACCTAGCAGATTAAATTTTAGGGAAGTTAATAACTGCATGGAAAATTATGACCTTTTTCATGCAACATTCAGGATTTCCAGACTCAAATAAACTAAAAAGGAGAATTTTTGATTAAAAAAAAAAAAAGAAAAGAAAAGAAAAGAAAGTATCAAATTAAACATTGTGCAGAGACATCTAGAATATCAAATTCAAGGTGCATGAGGGAGAAAAAAAAACAGTTAATAAATGCTATATGATATATCAGTATCAGCAACAAATACATACTCTTTGTCACCAAGCTTGACCTCAGATCCCCCATATTCAGGCAAAAGGACAGTATCACCTTCCTTTACAGCCACAGGAATTAGCTTCCCATCCTTATTGTGAATGCCAGGGCCAACAGCAATGACTTTTCCAGAATTCAGCTAAACCAAGACAATTAAATAAGTAGCAGTTCATCAAATGTACTTCAACAAAGCAAGAATGTAACACAGGATGTATGATAGCAGAGATAAATTACACTTATCAGTGAAAAGAAAATGTAATACTCAACACTGAAAAATAGACGTTGAACCAAGAAAAAGAAAACTCATATTTTGAACATTTTGGAGCTAAAGACTGAAACAAGTAAAAAAGGCAAACAACAATTGGAATTTCACTCATTTTCCAAATCCTGAAGGAAAAAGACACAAAAATAGTTTGCCCCAAACTGGGATGGGTAGTCAAACAGTAAGAAAATTTAACAAACCAAACCCACCCATAATTTTTTTCTGCCTAACAATGAGTCTAGTGTTATCAATAGCGAAATAGCAGAAATAGCGGTTTGGCAAAAACCTGCTATTTCTGCTATAGTGCCAAATTAACACTGTAAAACAGCATAGCAGCCAGCACCAAACCCACTACACTATTCTGCTATATTTAACTATTCTTTCAACCCATTAAAGGTGTGTTTGTGAGTTTTGATTTAGAAGGGAAGGAAAGGAAAGGTTTTTGGGGGCTTAAATCATGGATTTAACATCTCAAAATCGTAACTAAGCCCCATAAAACCTTTCCTTTCATTTCCTTCCCCTCCAAAACAAAACTCACAGGCACATCCTTAGTAGCTATTGGAAATACAAATAGAGACATACAAATAGAGACATTCACTCTATAAAGAAACACAGAATTCTTCTAAACCAAGTGCAATCTCAAGAACAACTGGCATCTGTTTGTTAGCTACATTTCCTCACAGGATAGACATCGTAAGAAGATATTTCCACTATCAAATGCCATGGTCAACACTATAACCGAACTATAACACAAATCTGAATGCTAACCAGGTTAGAAGACAGCTAAAAATTCAATAACAGTTGCGTCCAATCCATGTTGCTAATGCAAGATAAAATTTTGAGATGGAAAACGAAGACCCAGAAGGGGGCACTGAAATGGGTAAGAACAAATTTCGGAACCTTGGTGGATTTCTCGGGCAACAGAATGCCAGCGTTGGTTTTGGATGGAGGAACGATTTTCTCCACCAAGACCCGATTGAACAGCGGAATCAAGCGCTTCGCCATTTGGAAGGATCAAACAACACAATGCAAGATGAAAATGTTGGAGTCCCCTTTCGGCTTCTGGAGAAATCTCAATCTGGGGGGTTCCGCTGGGTAGGGTTTTACAAAGGGTTTATGCTCCTCTTAAAACAAAGGGTTCTAGATTCTTCTCTCTATTTCCTATTTCCTTTTGTGTTTTTTTATTTTTTAGTCACTTCTTTTTATTTTGGGGGGGGGGGAGGATTTGTTGAGCTGGGTTCTAGAATCTTCTGTGTTCTTTTTGGGTCTTGTTGAAGTGGATTCAATACTTATATGTTCTTTTCATTTTTGGATGAAAAATACTTAGATATTAAATCAACCCAAGTTCTCTTCCGAGGAATAAAAGAAAGATGAAGCCCATTTTATGCCAAATATTTTTGTTTTGATCTCATGCAGGCCAGATTGAGCATTACGAAGCCCAGTGTTACTGCATTATTTTATAGACTTGTAGGCCTCATACAAGCCTGAGCCTAAGAAAGCAGCCAATAAATTGATGGACTGCTCTTGCTTACGAAGAATATGAGATTCCGCCAAAAAGTGTAAATGCATCTTGTTTTTGTGTTTATGTAATAGTAAATAACAGAAAAATCTGTAGTGCCTTTGGTCCTTACATTTAAAAGTTAGGACTATTATTGAGAGCTATCATAAGGTGAGTTTTAAAGTTAATTAGGCTTTTTAAAAGTTAAATTTGACCAGCTTTTACATTATTTAATTAAACAATATTGTTATTGTTCTTTGAAAGCGATTTTTGGAGAGTTGGAGAAAAAAGACTACAACATTGTCAAACCAAATATAGTGAAACCATTAGGATTGGTTTAGTGGTAAGAGATTTAGATAGTGTATATGAGATCCCAACTTTAAACTTCATTGAATCTAATTTTTGAAGTTAAAAAAAAAACAAGTTTAGTGAGACGAAAACAATTCTAAAAGACATTAAGAAAACACAATTCTAGTTGCCCAAATAAAGGGACTGTTCTAGATTTATTTATTTTTAAGTTAAAATAATTTGTTTTTGGACGTCAATATATTTTAATAATTCTATTTTGGTCCTCATAAAATCATCAATTAACACTGAGTGAATTATGAGACTAAGAAAAAAAAAAAAAAAAGAGGACCAAAATCAAACCAAAAATTTAGAGGGACTTATACAAAAATAGTCATTTTTTACTATTATATAAAGCGGCAGGCCCATTTTAACTCTGTTTTTCTCAAATTTTATTCCTAAATTACCTTCCCAACTTTCTAAATTTACAAAATAAGTTTTCTCAAAAAAAGATGGGAAAGTTACGCCCACTAGAATCAGTTTCACATGCATCTGACAATTGTTACAGATCAGTTATACTTACTCCAACCCACAGAAAGGAAAAGGTATGTTCATAACTTCTGATCCATTACCTACATGTTGCCATCTTTAACAAATCAATGTTGATAACTTAACTTAGTGTATACATGTTGATAAAAAATAAAGAACTATTACTCCTCCTAAAAATGGCACAATCATTTTTTCTTTTAATTTCATCTCATATCCATGTATCAATATTTTTTAAAAAAAATTGGCATCAAGTCCGTTAATATTTATAAAAGTTAAGAATATATTTAATCTTGAAAAAAAAAGCCATTGAAAATAGTAATAAAATGGTTAACAATTTTCATTTTACAATTAGGGTTTGGATTATCTTATTGACCAAAGGAAACTTTATTTAATCCCATGCAATGCATATTATTGCATATGATTTCATGGGAAGTTTATACACTTGGACCTAAATTATGGATTGCAGGTGGCAGTTAAGGTGATCCCCAACACCTTTTAAACCTTTGTTGGTCTTAACTTTTTAACTTAAAAATTGACCATATGTAATTTTTTGAAGTCCTTGTGCTTTTATGTTTGCATTAAAGTCACTAGTGGAGTTCACCATCATAACACTTCTCCGCTTTGGATCAAATGCTATTACGTTCTGAAGTGTTCTTGTCATCGCCTCCCCCAAAACCGCAAAAGACAACCAGCAAAAAATCTGGAAAGTATCACTACCTGTTATCCTGCCAGTAAGGTGTCTTTGAACCAATTAAGATTAGCAATAAATAAGCCTGCAGGGGTATTGCAACGCATGCAGGGGCTTAATTGCATGAGGGGGGAAGCAGACCCATTATAAGCAATCAAAAGCTAGTTGAAAATGTTAGCAAAACAAATGGCATTCTCGTCTCCAAGTCGTGCCTTCATAAGCTTTCAACTTGAAATTTTTCATGCTCTCAATCTTGAACTCAAAAACTAATTCACAACCAGCCATATTCTTTGGAAACATATATAATTGTCTCAAACATATATATAATTCCCATATTTGAGCGGTGGACAACTTGATGCGTCAGATCAGGTCGTTGGATCCCAAGAACATAGGCATTCGAGCGGTGAAAACATGTGACGCCAACTAGTGATGGAGCTGGAGAGTCAGCAATTCCAGAGCTAAGAAGAGCCGCAAGCGAAAGGGTAACGGTGAAAATATAAAGGATTCATTTGCAAATATTAATATTTTTGGTGCTTTCACGTTATTTGAAAACTTAAAAAGCATGGAATGGATGTCTGGCATTATTGGATTTTAATGGGCATCATCCAATGCTACAAAACCAACTGCTAACAAAGGTCTAAAAGTTGGACAGGATTCGAACATTGGAATTTGATAATTGCTTTGTGTACAAACAGCAAATTATACTATTGCTTCCAATCACGTTAAATATGAATTTTCTCTCTCATCTACTCTACTCTCCTCACTTTTACGCTCTTTTTTTTCCTATTCTTCTTCTTTTCAATTTTTTCCACATTTTCTCTTCGTTTTTTTTTTCAATTTTTTCACTTGTATCCTTCATTTATTTTTCATTTTGCACCTCTTCTTCTTCGTCGTCACTCTTTTCTTGTTTTTTTTTTCTCGCTTTTTTCTTTGTTTTTGAATGTTTTTGTTCATATTCATTTTTTTTTTCTTAAGACGTTATGAAGAGCATAAACAAGAACATTCTTGTCTGATATAAATTGTTCATTATGTTTTGTAATTTTTCATAGTGGTGCAATGTTTGTTTATGTATGTTGTAGTGTTTATTCATGAGTGTTATGATGTTTGTTTATTTCTTCGTTTATGTGTGGTGTAATGTTAATTTCTGTGTGTTGTAATGCTTGTAATTTTTTAGTGTTATAGGTGTAATGGTTGGTGTGGTGTGATGTTTGTTTATGTGTGTAGTAATGCTTGTTTATGGTTGTTATAATGTTTGTTTAATTTTTCATTTTTTGCGTGGCGCAATATTTGCATATTTATAGTGTAATACTTGTTTATACATATTGTAATATTTGTTTATGAGTTTTGTAACATTTATTTTTGAGTATTATAATGTTTATTTATTTATGGTGTAATGTTTGTTTATGAGATAGTGGTGAGGAGCAATGGAGAGAGGGTGACATTTATTATGTGTCTAATAATGTTTGTTTATTTATTTTGTAATATTTTTTAATCTATTTTGCAATGTTTGTTTATGAGGAAGCATGAATACACATGTTTTATACCCTGTTTGGTACACTATATAAGATAAGACATGATAGTATTAGATATGATAGTATAAGACATAATGGTATAGTATAAAAAATACACTGTATAAATTTTATATTATTAAGTGTTTGATGCGTCACATGTAATTGTATACTTTTATCATGTCCAAGTTTGTCGTATATAAAATAAATTTTATAAACAAAAATATCCATACACAAAAATACCTATGTACAACATTACCACCATTAAGCTATAAATAATTTTTTTTTTTTTTAAAAAAAACCCTACTTTTGATCCCCAGATCACAGTTTCTTTCCGGCCACGTTGAAACAAGGTTCAAATACAAAGAAACCAAGAACAAACAACAAGATACAACCACAAAGATATTGACGCGGATTAATGAAGATGAATGAATTTGAAAAAAGGGGGAAAATTGATGCAATTCGTGTTGCCAAATTCAACATCCTTGTTAATCAGTACAACAAATCGCGTCTTATTAGTGAGGTATCTTGAAGATACATGTATCTTGTTAATTTTTTGCACCAATCCCACTAATAGTTGTACATACATATCTCTTGGGAGCATCAAACCTTTCATGTCGTAGCCAACACGCTGGTTTCATTATGAAAACATGAAAAATAATGCAATTTCTCACAACTCAGTTTACTTTGTTGCACATGTTATTAATTGATATCTTTTACATAATTCTCGCACAATTGCTAATCCAACAATTTAAGTGCTTAAAGAACAAACAATCAAAGAACTACATTTAATTACCAATCCCAGATAACGACAACCCTTCCACTGTGTTGCAATTGAATCCCATGAGGATTTGAAAGCAAAACAGTAGACAGGAAAACAAACACAGAGAGTGAATAAGGCTTTAAACACTTACCAATGGTGGCAGCAGTGGAGACAAGGGCTAGGGTGGCGGCAGCCTTAGTGGACACGAAGATGGGGACGGCAACGGTCTCGATGGAGACGAAAGTAGCGGGAGGCGTCAACCTTGGTGGAGATGACAAGGTAGAGATAGGTTAGAGAGAATGAAGAGAGTGGTTAGAGAGAAAGAGGTGAAGAAGAAAATGGGTAAGAGAAAAGGGATCTCGCAAAATAGGGTTCCATGATTTTTATCAGCAAATTTATCCGTTAGTAAATGGAATTCGCTGGTAATGGTATTAAGTGAAACGATGTGTTTCACTTGGGCTAGAATCTTGCAAATTTTGAAAATTTGGTTAGTGGCGAATAAAAGGTAATTCATCGGTAACTTTAACAAATGAAACGATGCATTTTGTTTTGGGGGATAAATATGCCAGTAATAACCCTAAACCCTAAACAAGTTAATCCTATGCAATTACGGAGTCATATAAATTATTTAAAGTTAATTTTATTATCCTATGTTCTTATTTTTTAAAGAAAGATTAATATATAGAGAGAGATCATTAATAACACACACATAACCAACAATAATTAAAGTAAACCCTCATACTTCCATTTATTCCTCACAATAATGAAATTAAGACGATTGTGTCTATTTGATGTATAATGCCTAGTGTTTTGTAAAGAACAAATTTTTCTCCATGTCGTTTTGGTGATTGTTAACCGTATGATAATTATTATTTGGTAATCATAAGCATAATTATTAAAGTTGTATATTGCCTACTATGTTTCGACCATACGTGTGTCTCATTATTGGTTACATACATCGTATGTCAAATTCTGATAATGTGCTTATGTCAAATTAAATTTTGATAAATGATAAATTTAATAGCCTTAAATCTTAAATTGTTATTAACGAAATATTTTTCATCTATATAATTTATTATCTAATATTTACTGGCAGATTTATCTGTCAGTAACGTGTTGGAGCCAATTTGTGCCAATATATACTGACGGATATTCTGATGGCTAATTATCCACCAGTAAATATGACGATCTTTGTCAAAATACTTGTAAAGCATTTACCGATGGATTGGAGACATAAAATCCGTCGGTAAAATCTACAAATAGAGAGTGTTTTTCTAGTACTGGTAAGTGAAAACATTTGTTCATCGGTTCTATAATGTTTGTTTATTTCTTTAGAAACATTTGTTCACTTGTCTGTCTCAATGTATGTCTTACATATATGTACATTGGTTGTGCTAGGGGTGTTCATAACTTCGGGCCGGATTGGACCTGATTTTAAAAAAACTCTAAAAAGATTTTAATTCATACCGGGTTTGGGTTTTGCTTTGGATCACCCGGCTCGCCCCCGCGTTTGGAAATCTATGTCTATTGTAGTTAAACTATGTCTATTTCGGTGTTTAGAAATCTATTGTAGTGCACTTATTGTCTTTTTGTTGTTTATGTTCCACTAAAATTATGAAAGTTTGAATGAGAATGCTAATGTTATAAATTTTATTTCATTTTGTTGTAGTGTTTGCAATTAATGAGTGTTTAGTTAGGAAATATAATATTTAGTTTGTAATTTTTTTAACTTTATTTTTTAATGGATGTTATTTTTTATTTTGAAATTTGAGATAGTTTTGACCAGTTTTGACCCGTTTTGACCCAGTCCAAACCCGGGTTTTAACTCGGCCTGAAGATGATCGGGTCTATCGAATTTAGAGTCGAGTCGGGGTTCTCAAAATTGGGCCGGTCTAAATACTCCTAGGCTGTGCAGTGGACACTTTTCCGTTGTACCCCTAGCACCACCATTAGAATTTACTTTGTTTTCCTGTGATTAGAGTCATTCCTAATTGAAGTTCAATAATCTGTGGTGTTCAAACTTAGAAAAGTCAGCTATATAACAATAATGTAAAGCTTCACCTAATTAATTACAAAGGAAATCCTTTTCTAAAAAATCTTAATAATGATTATGATATTCAGAAAGCCAAATCAAGTGACCAAAAAGTAATCCGGAGGAAAGTGGAAAGGGAATAAATCACAGACAGGTTGGCTATAATCATGCTTGATTTGACCGCCTTAAACCTAACTAGATTTTTATTAATATTAAGTTTATACAATCTTGGCCTGATCATATTGTTTCATGTGTTCAATGGTTGTTGCGTTACGCAGCAAGAGTATATATACTATGTCCCGAAACGTTCACGTTATAACTTGGTTAGAAATTTTACTTCATAAAACAAAATTTGGTGTATATGCAGAAATCTTAAAGGTAAAATTATGAACCTAGAGAAAAAACTAAATTGAGAGGAAGAAAAAGAGTTTCTCTTTCCCTGGTTTTTCTGCAGATATTCCGTGCTACAAGTCCATACTAAGAATATACATAATTAAGCATATCTCAATTCTTAACTTGAGTTAGCAATCGTATAATGGCTGTCAATCAGTTATGCAATGCCAACCAAGCAATAAATTGAAATCATGTGTTAGGCATATAATGTTGGGTTTCAAGAGCGCACTAAAAAGTCTCACATTAATCAATAATGGACTAAGTAAAGAGTATATAAGAGGGAGGGCACATTGTCTTAAGGTTTTGGTTCAAAATGTGTTTTCTGACTTGCTTGTGTGGTTTAGTTCATTAATGTTAATTTTTCGAGTTTCGAGCTCCTCTGCCAACCCACACAAATAAATAAACAAATATATATATATATATATATATATTNGTGTCCACCACTAAAGTGTAATATAAATATATAACCAAGAAGAAATTTTTGTATTGGTACAAACCTAACAGATTTATATTCAAGCATACTAAAAAAATGCGAATCTCACATGCTTTATTCAAAGTATAATCACATATTTATGGGTTTCACCAATTTTTTTTGTGAATGTGTCTAAATCTAAATCAAAAATACTATTTATACACTCCAAAAGTTAACATTTTGCGTACATCACAAAGAAAAACAAACATTATAAATCGTAGAAACGAACATTGTCACTGAGCAAATATGTGCATAGACACGTGTGTGTTTAATATTGCACGTTTATGTGTTTGATGATATTTATTTCTCTATTTTGTGCGTATATGGACATACGTGTGTTTAATATTGTTCATTTACGTGCTTAATAATATTTATTTTTCTGTTTTGTAATATTTATTTCTCTACTTGGTAATGTTTGTTTCCTATGTAGTGTATACAGATGTTAATTTTTGGAGTATATAGATAGCAGGAGTAAATCAACTGCATACTCAAAATAAAATTTAAAGTCGAGATCTCTAGTTACTCAAAAACAGGTAGCGTTGGTTGGTAACTAATTAGTGTGGTAACTTGCTACATTCTTGATTTGTTTATAAAGTGAGGCAATATATATGGGGCTCTTTAAGCATGATTCGGGATTAACAAATAACACCGGTGGCTATATCTTGAGTGCATGATGAGAAAATTTTCATGTGGCAGTTATGTCCCAATGATGATGGTAAGAGAGGGCACAAAGGGCCAAAGTGTTTGACCGAAGAGAGCTAGCAATGTGCAACAACAGAGCCAAAACAACGTTACACCAAAAAAGTGGGAAATCCTAGTTGCTTGTGCAGCAAAGAATTTCTTTTCCCTAATCATGCCGCTTGTACTCATAACGACATTCCCATTTCATCTTTGCAATCCAAAGCAGATGCCACTAGCTCATCAATGACCATTTCTCTCATCTCTCTTAGCTAGCACCCGAAAATGAGGTGCTGGACGTGGGTCTTGACATTTTAATAAAACAAACACTAAAGGATAACAATTCCAACTCCAACATTAAACATTAACCATTGAAAGAGACTACGTGCACCGCCTAGTCACGTGACGAGTAATGCTAGATGGCCAGAATGAATTGTCAAAATTTTCGACAGATAAAATATTGCTCAATATTAATTTGGATAAAGATTCAAACTAGCTAGCATTTTTCTAAATATTATTACGTCTTCAATTTGAGTGAAGGAGAACGTTCGTGTTCCACCTTTTCTATAAACACAAAATTAGTGGTCTTGGACATACCAATGGATGGTTTGAATACTTTAGAAAGGAGCAACCCGGAGATATAGCATAGTACGGCATAGAATTCGAAGTCAGGAACATAATTAGTTTAGATTATGACAAATAAAAGCGAGCAGCATGTCACATTTCTTCCTCTTTACACATGCATTATGATTTCCCCCCTCTGATTTTCACACACGAAGGGTCTTCTAGCTCCTCCTATACGCACGAAAGCATTGATATCTCTTTTGTTTTGTGCTTCTCTTTCTCTGATCCCTTCCACGTACACACGCACATGTTACTTTACATATATATATATATATATAATATGGGATCTCTCAATCATCGCATATCAACTTCTAATGGAAGCTTGTTAAAATGCGATCATGAAAACAAGAAAAAATTGTCACTTTTGTATTTTCTTTTTGTTTCGATGCGTTATTGCAAAAACTTAAGTGAAACGTACTCTTTATATGTCTAAGTATTTACTTGGGGTGTACAAAACTCAGTTCGACACGCTAATCGGACTGACCCAAAACAGTCAGTCTAAAAATGATTGAATCTATTCAAGTTTAAGGCTGAGTTTGAGTCTTTAAAATTGGCTTGGCTCGGACCAAATATAAGGTCGAGTTCGAGTAAAGGCGTTACCCGACCCAAACTGACCCATGTACATCCCTAGTATTTACCCATTTTATCAAAATTCAAATGGCCAATGCTACATATAATAGTTAAAATGGGAACGCCAGGCTTCAATATTGCTTAGGAAATTGAAGCTTTTAGGAAGTCAAATGGCCCTTTTTGTACCAAATTTATCTTTCAATTTTTACTTTTTTTACGTTTACCTTTTTATATACCTTTTGTTTTCCGGTGCACATGATGGGCCCTCAATCGAAACAGTCCTTGTGCACGGGTAGAAGTGGTGTAATTTTGACACTACAACAGAACTTACAAAGAAATGATTGAAACACATTTTTCTTTTTCTCACATTACCTTTTTATTTTTCAGGAAAAAACATGATCCCATGCATAAAATACGGACACGGTGAGTTCCCAGTGCGTGCATAATATGAACAAAAGTTCAGGGTAAAAACAATTTTGCTCTCTGTACACCTCAAAAGTTGACATCCTATATATATCACATAGAAAAATAAACATTATAAAGTAAAAAATATAAATATGATAAAATAGAGAAATAAATACATAAACAAAAAAATTAAACACAATTGTGTCTGTGCGGTAACTATATTTATTTTTTTATTTAATGTTTTTTTTATCTATTTTGTAATGTTTATTTCTCTTTGTGCATTATGTCAACTTTATTGGGGGGGAGGTTTTGTACAAATAATTTTTGAAGAGATACTCATGACCTTTTTCTAAAAGGCCTAGCTAGGTCCTACTATTAGGGCGGTCAAAATGAGCCCGATCCGCGAGCTCGGTTAAATGGACGGACTTTACATGCAAAAAATAGGTTAGTGAAAATTTGAAAAAAAAATAGTCCGGCCTATTTAGGCCCGTGGGCTAAACGGGTCAGCCTGACCGGCTCTTAGGCTAGCCCATGAACTTGTTAATTTTTTTATTTTTATTTTTAAAAAAATACCAAAATTTTAAAAGTTTCATTTTGGAATCTAAATTTTATTTTGAAGTTTAAGTGTTTAGAATTTAACTGTTTGGACTTATAATTGAACATGTTTAACTATTTGTTATGCTTAACTACTTAACTATATTTATATTGCTATATAGTTGAAGTGTTATGATATAGATATTGATAAATTTTACATTCCATTCCTTTAATGAGTGCTTACACCCTGCAAGTTGATATATAGTTTTAAACCTTGTTTATTATTGAAAGTTGTATTAATTCATGAATCGATTTCAAATAGCATTTGATAGCATTTGATATCTTTCAAGCAAGATAGTTGAAGGAACAAAAAAGATAGTATAATCTCGCAATCAACTATTTAAACTATTTCTTTTCGATTAATTAATAGATAGATGATAATAAATAGCTAAAAATGACCGTGCATACTTATTCACAACTTTGTATTTAAAACCATAAAAAATAGACCAAAATTTTAAAAAATAAAAAATGGGCTGGCAAGCTGGCCTGTTTAGGCCCGCGAATTGACCATAAACGAGCCGGACCCTAAAAATAGACATAATTTTAGTCTGACCCATTTGACACCCCTACCTACTATATATGTGTGCGGATCTGGTAAAGGGGTATCTTCGTGAGACCACTCAAAAAAACCTCTTAAAAGAGGCACATGAGAAGGGTAAATACCTCTTAAGATTATCATTCACATATAAAAAAAGGTTATTGATATTAATTTAGTATAAGACATTGTATTGGTTCACATTTCATTTATCAGTAGATAAAATATGAATTAACATAATATCTCATAAATCACATACTAACACAAGATTACTATATATATATATATATATATATATATATATATATATATATGACCTATATGTTACCTGAAAGTCTAATTGGATAGTGAGACCCAAAATATTTAGTTGAGTAGCACAATTTGATCTTATTAACTGAGATAATCCTTATTATTAACAAAATAAGTAAGCGATCACATAAGAATTAAAACAGCAAAGCTTTATATTACGTACAATTGCTGTGAGAGTTATATGATGAACACTTTTTCATATATCTTTATTAAAAAAGAATATTAGGGTGTTATATTTATATATAAATATGCATCATATTTTCCTTTATCTGGTCAAAAATCTCCCCAGAAGAAAGAAGGTATCTTCCCATACTTTATTGTTATATGTGGATTTGTAATCTCATATACATGCTTTTAGCCAGATTCAGATTATGAAGTTTAATTGGTTACTTTCTTTTATATGTTTCGCCGAGGTAAGAAAATCATCAACTGTTGTATGACTTTCATGTACTAATTAATTTCTAAATATATAAAAGCGACCAAGAACATAATCATTTCTAGTAAGAAAGTATCCACCATATGCATTCTGAAATTCACCCCCCTACTCTCTTTAATTTGTGGGGCCCACATCAAGCTCCTGTCCCTGTGTTCTTCTACTTTTCATTTATCATCTACGTGGTATCCTCTTCATGTTCCCCTTTTTCATCAGCTCCACTTGTTAATTAACCTTTTTTTTTATGTTGTAATTACTGTCTTATTTCTTGATGCAGAGATTGAAAAGCAGACAGAAGATACATGTATAGTGGGATAGAAACACATTTAAACGAGGAGACAAAAACATAAAATTTAAAATTATTTTTTTCTCGTGATAATATTTTAAGTAATTTTTATACATTTAAAGATGAGGAACATAAGAAACATATTTAAAGATAACTTTTAAATAATTTATGTATTTTTAAAATAAAAAAATATAAGAGACATGTCTTTACTATACTCGAATCTCTCTACTTTCTATCTCAACGCTTACTGGACGCTGCCTAAGAGGCTAAACCCCAAAACTTGCTTTTTCTTTTCTTGTATGCTTAAATCCCAAAATTTGTTAGTAAGGACAAGGGTTTTTTCGTTTTTATTTTTTATGAAATTAGTATTTAAAATGTAATGCACTTCAACTTTGATTTGAGTTGAGTCAATCAATTATATATTGAAAAGAAAAAAGAAAACTCTTGTAGCGCTATTTTTTTTTTTACTATTTATAAGAATTGAATCACTCGAACCAAATAATTATAGGGGTGATAATTAATTTAATCTTAATTAAACCTATTACAAACGTTGCTTTTTACATCATACTGTTTGAGTAATTAAGTTTGTGGCCACTTAATCATATCCATACCACGTCTGGACTACGATATATGACATGAAATTAATTAATTATGCCACCGATCAAGAACAACTTTTCTTTGCTCGCGAGTGATTGTGTTATTGACTAATGTACCTAATTAACAAGTTTATTCCACACCTTTTTGACTTAATAATAGATATTCTCAGCAGATTTTTTACGTAGTTTATTCCACCCCTTAAAGATGTCTATGATATTCAATGTGCAATAGTCAATTGCATTAAAGCTTAGTTAACTATGTACTTAGTATCTTTGTCACATTATAATAAGTAAAATTCAATATTTGCAACTGCAACCGAATCATGTCTTGGGCTTGTTGGGTGGGAACTCCGTAATCTACAAGAGGCATGGATTTAAACATGGACAAAGCCATCTTTCAAACTCTTCCTCTCACCTAAGATGGTGTGGAGAAACCAAGGCGATGACATATTATGTATTGGGATCAGTTTACACCTTCATTGGAACAAAGAAGTACTAGATCGACCAGAGCCAGATTGATTATATTGCCTGATTAAAAGTTTTGTTTTTATTATGAGAAAATAGCATCTATACCCTTAAACTTGCATTTAGTTATAAATAGGTACCATTAAACTTTTAAATCTTTTAATTTAACCTTTAAACTTTTAGTCACTTGCAAATAGTCATTATCGACCACCAAATCTAAGTTAGATTCTTAAACTTTAATATACACACAAAGAATCATTAGAAGTTACAAAAATTTTAATTAATTTCTTAAGCTACAATAATTTTTTAATAAAATGCTATTACTAGATGATTTAACAAGACTTATATGTATCAAGTATCAAAATCTCTACATTTTTTTAAATAATTTTTTCCATCTATTTTTTTTTAAAATATTAATATATTTCTAAAAAAATAAAAATAAATCATGTGAAAAAATTTTAATTTAATTTACTCTGATATTGATAGTTAAGTATAAGAAAAAAAATATGTGATTATTATAAATCTATTGTTAAATATGTTTAATTTTGTAATATATTAATATGTTTTCAAATAATATTTAATGAGATAACAAAAGAGAAATTAAGAAACATTGCTCATAGATCTTGACGGTAAGGTAAATATAATTTGATATAAGGTTTAACTATGAGAATTATTATTGTAATTTGAATATTTAATTAAAAGAGTTAATGATTGGTGATTTTTAATTGCAAGTGAGTAAAAGTTTAAGGGTTAAATTAAAAAATTTAGAAAAATAATAGCAACTAAGCATAACAGAAAAATAATAGCAACTAACTCTCTAACTCCTAGCTAACTAACTCCAGCTATTTAATACATAGAGTTCTGCTACACGTACACCAAAAACCATATACCATACATACACCTCATACTTATACACATAAAGTTTGTGTTTTAACTCATGTAATGTTTGTGCACTTAATTAAGTATAGCTGAGAGTATCATTTACAAGTTTGTAATGTTTGTGCGCTCATGAGAATAAAGTTTGTGCATTATTAATGGTGTATGTGTAGGTGTATGAAATTGGGTGTACATGTAGCATTTTTGTAATACATATGAGATAAATACACTTAGTGTTAATAGCCCCCCTCAAGCTAGCTAGAGAGTGCATATCTAGCATTCCCAGCTTAGAGGATAGTTGCTGAAACAACTTGGGAGGAAGAGCTTTGGTACAAATATTTGCAATCTGAGCTTGGGATTGGATTGACATCAAATGAATAAGGCCAAACATGACTTCGTTTCAAATATTTTAAAATATGCAATGCTGCTTTGTAATATGAGATCATTAGCACGACTCAAATGAGTTACAGAGAAGCTAATGTCAGATCTAGTGTTTGTTAAGTAAATGAGTTGGTCTATGCATGAGTCTCCTATAGGCAGTCAGATCATGAAAAGGAGCTCAATCGCCATTAGAGTAGAGTTAGGATTGCAGCAGCCTCATAAACTAGCATATTCAAGGAGTTCGAGGGTGTACTTTCTCTGACAAATTATAATGCCAGTAGAGGACCTTGCCACTTCTAAGTCAAGGAAGAATTTTAAGGACTCAAGATCCTTGACAGTAGCAATCTCTAGAGAATCATTTCCACTAAGAATCATGTCATTGACATAAACCAATAGAGCAGTGAATTTCTCATATGACTTGAGCTTAGTGAATAGAGAAAAATCAGCTTCAGATTGCTTGTACCCAAAACTGATTAGGACCTATATATATGTTAGCTTCTCATGCCTGTCTTAGGCAATATAAAGACTTCCTAAGTTTGCACACTTGGCCTGGGTTTTGGAGGTGAAACACCTTGTGGTAAATCCATATAGACTTCCTCATGTAAATCACCATCCAAAAATGTATTATTTACATGTAATTGTGGGAGGCTGTTCAAAAATCCAATTGTAGGAGGAGAAAAAGGTGGAAAAGAATATGGATTTAGATCAGGTAAGCTAACAGGAAGTGGTGAAGGATTAAAACTGTGTTTTGGTGGGGAGGACTGAAGGTAGAGAAAGGATGATTCATGAAAGACAATATGTCAAGATATGAAGAAGTCTTTGTTGGATAAATCATAGAGAACATAACCCTTAACCTCATTTTTGTGTCCTAGATAAACACATCTCCTAGCTGTTGTATCCGATTTGGTTCTGTGGTGAGTGAGTGTAGAGGCAAAACGTTGACAACCAAAAACTTTAAGAAAAGACATCAGGCTGTTTGCTATAGATAAATTCATAAGGACTTTTATTATCTATACCTTTGGCTTCTCGTTTGAAGACTATCAACGTCTAAATATTTTTTTACAACAGAGACCAACACGTAAAGTGTTGCAGTTTGAAGAATATATTACATCCCCTTTCACTGTACATCCGAACATTTTTGTCATTTGTAAGATCTTATAAAAGAAACACCCATAAAGGGACCAACACAACTACAAAGAGAATAACAAAAACACAATACAAGTCCTTTTAAAAAACAATAAATTTATATAGTTATGTTTAGATTTAATAGATTTAAGTTTTTCATGCAACAGAGAAAATCCAAGAGAAAAAAAAAGAGTTTTCACTAAAGAAGAATGATTTCAACTCTCTTTAGCATTCACAAAGTGAAAAATAAAAGAATAGAAGAGACAATAGAGGAAAAGTAAGGACTCATGTGGTTCACATCCTTAATTACTTGTTATTAGTGTTTTGCTAACTAATTGACCTCTGAACAGAGCATGTAAAATCATTGAGTTTTGATCTGTACGTTATATCTTTGACCAAAGCAGAAAAATGCAAATAGTCAAAGTATGCACGGTGAATAAAATAGTCAAGTATCACCAAACCTCACTTAACACGCCAAGAAAAAAAAAATACAATGATAACACAAGACTGCTAGCTAAGATTAGCATCATGCTTACATCGCTAATTATATGAAAGAAGAGGAAAGTGGTTATGTAAAACGTGGTTAAATGGTTGCGTCCAGCGTGTTTCTATAATCATACGGACACTATATTAAGGTGAAATGAATTAAGTTATTGAATTTGTTTGTTCATCATCAATGACAGCTATTAGATTAGTTAATGATTCATTTGGCATGAAAAGGTGCTGATTAATTAGATTCGAATAGTTATATATTTTTTGTTCAATATATTTATATAAGATATAATTACACGTTTAAACATAGAGATTAATTTTGATGAATTCATCGTGTAATTAGAGTTTTAATGTCATTCAATATATCTTTATCACTTTGTTCTCAATCATATCATGTAATCAATTACATTTAAGTTGGAGACCACCTGAAACAATTGTGGAATGCAAATCCATGAGTCACCCTTCTTAGTTCTTGAGTTTGCAATGCAAAGAGAGAGTTTGAAGGAGGGTTGTTTCTCCTATTCCCCTTCTAATGACTTAAAGGTGTGCGTAAGGAGTTTCAATCTGGCTAGGAGAAAAAGTTTCCCGTGTTATTAAATTAATAGATCAAATTTATCTATTTTAACAAAGATAGTACACAACATTTATATTATGCCGTGTAGTTGTGTGCAAATTTATTAAGCCTAACAATAACATTAATCACAAATATTGGATTAAACAATATACTCTTATGTTTTAACTTTATACTTAATCTGGATTTTTAAAATTGAGATTCAATTATGATTTATGGTACTCAACAATTATTAAAACAAACTTTCAGTATTGTGACGTTACAAACTATTTCAAAAAGCCTTACATAAATACATAGTTGGATGACTTGCGTAAAAATGTTGGAACTAAAGGGTCTAATTATCTAAATATATTTTAAACTTATAAAATGTTTTGTATACAACTCAAAATTTGTAAATTATTTTACAACTCACTCTCTTTAATATATACTTCTTCTTTTTTCTTATTCTTTATTTTTTCTCTTCTTCCCCAATCTCCCATCATTTTTTTAGTTTCCATCTTATTCTTTATTAATTCAAGAATTTTCATTTTCGTTTTCATCATATTCGTTATTTTTTGTTTTTCAAATGTTTATGCATGTGTGTAGGAAACTTTGTGCATACTCATTTAAAAGTTTGTGCACAAATGGTTGATCAAAAGTTTGTATATGTGTATAAAAAAGTTTGTGCATTCTTGTTTAAAAGTTTGTGCATGTGAATACAAAATTTTTCTTCTTCGTCTTCGTTTTCGTTTACGTTTTTTTCATATTTTTTGTTTCTAATTATTAAAAAAGTTTGTGCACGTCAGTTCAAAAGTTTGTGCATATGTTTTAAAATGTTTGTGCATGGTAGAGAATGAATTCACACGTTTAGAGTGTGAGTGGGGAGATGACGAGAGAGTGTGATAATTACTTTTTGCTATTTAATGTGTTGCAGATCCGATTTGATTTGATTTCGTATTTGAAAAAGATTATGCATATGTGTATAAAAAGTTTGTGTATGTATATGCAAAAGTTTGTGCATTCAGTATCACTCTATAGATTATGAGTTTGCAGCATTTAAATTATATACTTAGCATTATTCTAATTTTGTGATTTAGCTAAAGCATAAGTTTCACATTACTTGGTGTTGGCTTAAGGTAAGGCTTTATACGTGAACTTGTTTAACATGTGAATACGGATGAGTTCATGTATATAAAGGCTTAACTTGTCATATCACACACGCAGGCCATCCCGCCTCCCCCACCACATCGTGCGTGTTAAATCCAATGAGTCTTATGCATTGTTGTTATGTTTTTGCCCCAATCACCTTTATTTTTGTAACCGTTGAAAACTTAGCCGTTTGGACCTCCTGATTAATCACATAACCGTTGAGGCCATAAGACCCAACATCATTTTTAAGCAACTTTTGGCCTTTATATTTCAATTTACTCCTTGTTGCATTGTTCATTTTTCTCTTCATCCTTGGCAAATTGTGAAGTTACCGAGGTCACTGTCACAACCTCCGCCAATCATCTAAGATTCATAATGAGATTTGGTTGCTCGTTGCTGCCAAAAATTGTGTGCGAATGACTTTATGAGGAGACTCATATTTAATTGTGGAAGAAATTCAATCGAGGGATATCTATCGAGCATGAGCTCCGAGTAGAACGAAGATAAATCCTTAAGAACAATGCACTTGCATGATTTACAGTATAATCATTCTATCGCTTCTCTCTTTTCATTATATTACTGTTTAGAGTTAGAGCTTCTTACTCCCTAATTTTTGTCTTCTCATTTTATCCCTAATCAGTTAGTTAAAATACTCCATTAATTATTGAGATTATTTTCACAACCATGCATCAAAATTAAATCCCTAAACATATATCATATTCGTAATTGCAATTAAACGAAGAGACTTATCACATTGGAACTAAAAACAAATTAAAATTATATATATAGCATCAAATTTCGATCTAGATATGGCATGCCATTGAGTAAGAGCTGGGGGGGGGGGGGGAGAGGGGGGTGAAGAATAGTGACTGAAAGACATTCTCAATAGGGAAATCACTCTTTTCTTATAGCATACATAATAATTAGTGACAAATTAACCATTGAAAAGGGAAAAAGAAATAAACAAAATGATTAATCTCACATGACTTACTCTATTGACCCTTTAAGAATGAGAAAAGGGACTTTGGATACAAAAGGCTTTCAGTTCAAGAAACTCTCTCTCTCTCTCTCGAGTAGTGTGAGTGTGAGTGTTCCTTTCTCTTACTAGTACCATCACAACACTCTCACTTCTCTCATCTTGCTACTTGTTCTAGTTTTCACTCACTGTACATTAGGTGTTTGTAAAAATTTCCTAGAGAGCAGAGTTCCTTTGTTTTCTGTGTTTCTTGTTTTGTATGAGTAAAAACAAAAAAAAAAAAAACAACTCGGCTCTGAAATATGTATATCAGCATCAAGTAGTGACATTTCTTTATACAATGTGGGCAGCAAGTTCTATGCATTTTGGCACAATCTCCTTCCTTCCATTGACTTTCCTCTTCAAACTCCTAGGCTCCTAAACAAAATACAAAAAAGGAGAAAGCTATCAAAAAGGCTTCTTCTTTTTCTTCTCTTTTCCATCTTGATAACATAACCAAAAGGCAGTTTTCACAGCACGAAAGAGAGGAGTGTGTCTCACACACACACACACACAGAAATATAGAAGAAGAGGGTTGCTTTATCCCATGCCATGATTTGTGCAAAGAGCAAGAACCAAAAAATTGGTTTTGTGATCCTATTTTTGTTGCTGTTGCTAGTGAGCACTGCTGCTGCTGGGAAAGAAGCCACCACCAGATTTGAGAGGCTTAGGGGTGCTCCTTCTAGAAGATTCCGCGGTGGCCTCCAAGGGAAGAGTAGTGAAGTAGATGGTGAGCAAGTATTTGGTGCAGACAAGAGGAAAGTCTACACTGGTCCTAATCCTCTACACAACAGATAAGTTATTTATCTGCCAATAGATTATAATGATAATAATCCACAATATGGATTAATTATTATTCGCTGCTGTCTCCTCTTCAAAATCCCACTTTTTATCTTCCTTTCTTTTCCTATTATTACATTTTGGAACGAGCATTTTTTATGCTCTCTATAGTATTTTCCACTGGTAATTAAAGTTTACAGAGATGTATATGAAAGTTTAGGCTTGAGACATATATATATATATAATATAATATTGGTGATGAGAGAACAGTTGAACTATTTTTGCAGAAATCATATATGTATGAGGAATTTTTAGATTTTATATAGATAATAATATCAATAATAATAATAATAATGTTGAACATCACTGCCATCAAATACCGAATATATTGGGTCTGCTTTCGGTGTGTTTTTGTTTTTTGCATGCTTCCCTTTGTCCTCTGTGTGCTTTTTGGTTTCTTTCTCAAGATTCTCTCATAGACATCATCAAGTTTTCTATATCTAGGTGATGCTTGCTGGCTTCTGCAACAAAGTGTGTGTCCACCTAGCTAGCTAGCTCCTCCTGTAAATTAATGACAACAACAATAATGCATCTAATAATTAACTATTATTGTTGTAAGATTAATTCTATTTGCCTATGTTTATATATACATACATATATACATAGATGTTTTTCATAAGTTTATCTTTTATCTTAAATAAAACTCTCTCCCTTAAGCTTAAGTCCTCTTGTATTGTTTGGTGACATCAGAATATTTTGTTCCCAAGTCTTTTTTTTTTGTCTTCACTATAAAAGAGACTTGAACCACTTCATAATATTAATAATTTGTCTAGATTGTGCAAGGATCTGCATAACTGGCTAGATTTTAGTTTTCTATCACATTCAGTACATATCCCTTTATGTGTGAAAGTTTTATCTCTGCACACATGCAGCACTGTAATTCATGGTAAGTTTGGCCAATACATAATTCAGTGGTAGAGTTAATTAAAAAAAGGGGGTGTGAAATGAGATGAATTGTGAGCCATGGATGTGCATAAATTTTTTCAACCAACATAAACACTTTTAATCATGAAGCTGAGTAAAGAATCAAGTGGCCACACACCCGTCCAGTCATCTTAATTTCTCTCTCGTTATTATGAGCCCAGGTCCCACTATAAGTTTCAAACTTGGTTTTTTTATCTTTTCCTTTTCTTTTTTTTTTTTTTTTACGAAATTCTCCCTTTGCCAGCCATATTTCCACTTACCGGGAGGGACACAAAAATAATGTTTGTACAATTAATGCATATAAACCGCTCCTTTTTTTTATTATTATTTTGATTATACATAAATTAATCATGTTCAATTTAGCTAAAGTTTCACTGTTGTCATAATTATTTAAGCCATCAATTATTATCTTTGTAATTGTTGATCACATTTTTCCTTCAAAGAGTCATCAAAGTTATGGCATAGTAAGATGGAAACTAGCTATAGGTGGCAAGCAGATTTGTATACTGTTTGGAAGGAAATATAACAGTAACAGTAGGGCTTAATAATTTTGATTTGAGGACTTGGGTTCTTACCTTGTTAACAGAACGTACAATTATTCTGGGAGCAGATTTTCTTTCTAAGATTTCACCTTCCATCATTCAAAAACTCTTGCTTTTCTGCAGTGTCAACAACAATTTCTTTATGGTATGGCTGCAAATGCATCAGAATTGTTATGGATACTCTCCACAAACCGCCAAATTTGACATTTAATGCCCTAAGAACAAAATCACATTATTTTCAATTTCCACCAAGTTATTTGGGGACTGTAATTTTTCAGCCTAGGGCTGTTTTCACATGCATGAATAAATTAAATGACACGCCAACAAGTTCATTCGTGGTACGAGTGGGAGGGGGTCGAATCCCTTAAACATGTAATTATGAGTTTGATCTCAGGATTCATGCGCACAATAAAAACATTTTGAATCAAGAGATTAATCTCTCACCAGGTGATGGAATATTTGAGAAAAAATAAAAATAAAAATAAAAATGCCACCATATATCACAACTCAAGCTTACCCTTATAAGTCCTTCTTCAAGCCCAGATGCCCTATAAGGTTCAACAACATTCATACATAGCTAGGACGCGGAAGCATGCTAAAACGCAAAAGAACAAGAATAGAAAAGATATGTTGAAAGATATCAAACAATTTTGTTAGTAAGAGGGATGGGGCTATGGGCATGTCAAGTCACTTTCAGGGCAACAGAATGTCACAGGGGCGAAGCATATATAAATGTAGAGACGACAAGGCCAGCATTTAAAGTGAGCTAGGTGCCTCACTCCTAGACCCCTCCATTTGAGTAGCATCTTTTATGAAATCAAGCAGCAAGCATTTAATGTTGCATATGGAGAGGACAACAAACAATTGTGTTTATCAAGTGCACCCATTAGATATCTATCCTCTTTTGGTGTGCCAAAATCATTCTCATTTCTCACGGTTTTTTCTTCCTCATTTTTCTAAATCGTTGTAGTATTTTTCTAAATTAATTCTGGCTTTTGGAATTAATTAATTTTCTATCAAAGATTGTTTCTAGACTTGATTTATTTCGAAATTTATTATAATAAGATCAATTTTGTAAAAGAAAAATCAAACACACTGTTCTATAATGACATTTGTTAAGGTTTTAGCTTTTTATGTAATATTTTTCTAATCTTTGACGAGTATATTTTGCGGAAATTTATTAATAAAAATTCTTTTATTTTTTAATAATGTGAAACTGAATTTCACTCTCAGTTTTTACAGGGGCACGTGGATAAAAAGACTCTTGGTTTCAGTGACAAATATTTTACATTCCAAGTACCACTATTATAATGGTGAAAGACTAGCCATTTCAAAATTTTAACCCCCCCCCCCATCCAATATTATCAAAGAGAGAAAAGGAGGGGAGGGTCCATATTGGCATCATAAATATATATATATATATATANTATCAAGTAATACATCTTTCTCTATATGGCAATTGCAGCCTGGATTGTGTGGTGGTCGAGAAAGTTCTTGGACACATAATATTCAGAAGAAACTAGCTACTAGTCCTTACAATTGCTTTATTTAATGTAACAATTGGGGGAAAAGAGGGGGCAAATATTAAGTACGGGTCCATAATTTGTGGCATAAAAAAGGGATGGTGAAGTGAATGGCATCCTATATTCAACGATAACGATGGTGAAGTAAAAAATTGAGCATAAATTTCATGGGCATTAAATCCCCATTTTTCCTCATAGATCCATGACTTCTGATTAAAAAACCAACAAAATAGTTTAACATGTTAATAACTATGAAAAAAAATGTGTTCACGTAAAATGCATTCGGACCTACCTTGACCTGACTGAGATCTTTAAAAAGATAAGGTCTCATAACCAATTTTTATTATTTATATATTGCTAAGGCTTAATTAGTTCAAAACTCGTGTGTGTTATGGGTTACTCCTAGCTGCGCTAGGGAATTTTTTGATGTCTAGATGGGTATTGCTATGTGTCGAAATGAGAAGGAGAGATGACAAATTGCCTTCTTTGCATCTCTATTTGGAGGGCAAGGAATAATTAAGAGGATCTTTGAGGATAATCCTGCATGCAGTCATGGAGGAGGCAATGTTGACGATGAAGTTTTGGGTTAGTCACTAGGCACAACATTGTTGAGGGTTGGGTTGTCGTGATTTCATTTATTGTGTGTTTATTTTTTCGGTTGCCTTGTAATGCCTTAATTTGTTGGTGACTAGGCACTTCTTTTCTCCTAAAGCGACATAGATTTTATTAAAGTTTTCTTAAGAGAGGTTTTTAATGAAGTCTTAGTCCAACTTGCTGTGCGTTGTTGAGTCAATCTAGAGGGACGGGGGTACGTACTTTTGTAGGTGTACCTTATCATGTTTGGATTCCTTATCGATTTTGTGTGTTTTTGTTGGTTTTCTTTCTCCCTTTTTGAGTTGATAATGCATGTTAGTTATGAAGGGGGGAAAAAAAACGTGGCTAAGACACTTGCCAGCTTCACTAATCTGAAGTTGATTCTTACTATCTTAGTTTCGGATTGATTATAACAATAGAATAATTTTGTAATTGATTAATTATAATCAATTATGAGTGATCACTTTACAATTCCAGAGACTTGAAAACTTGTTCCTAGCTAAAGCCTGTGATCACACTGAAAAAATGGCCAAAAGTAAAGTGCATCACACCTCAAAGATCGAGAACGACTACAAAACAAAGCTACTACCCCAACTTGGAACTTGTCGAGCAACTTTCGGGCAAATTAATGTCGAGCTATATAGCATGATTCCTTGCTAATCAGATTTTTCATAGAAAAGGGCTTAACTTCCGGATTGGAATGCCAGAATATCACTGCCAGAATTATGTGACGTAATAGTGGAATAGTCCCCAAATATATTTTCTTTTCTTCTTCCACTATGATATAATGTGTTATATCAAAAAATTGCTAAGTTAAGAAAGTGGTCATCAGGTTTCAATTTGTGGTAGGCAAGCCAATGATGTCCTTGAGGCGACTAATAATAAGTCATAAAGGCGACCAATTGATAACCCTTAAGCAATCGATAATGAATTGTGATAGGCGACCCAAAGTTGTAACACAATATTGATATTGGTCAATTGTATATACATGTATGCCATTAAGGATCGGCTATAATCATCAACGTAAATATACCAATGGCTTGAGGGTCTAAAGGATGTAAGAATTGAATTAACTCGTGCAGGTGTCATATCGCAACATGCTTAGCACATCAATTTAGATTCAAAGTAAAGAAAAATTGAAGTAACCAAATGCATGAAGAGCCATGCAAGTAGTGCCATGACGATGTTTTAGAAAAATAGAAGTCATGAAATTGTAAAAAGGCAAGAGGTGACCAAGATGAATTGAGGGTCCACTACATGGCCAAGGAAATTAAGGAGCTTGTGACGTGAAGTGTCATGAAGGGTCGAAGATACTAGATCAATTATGGAAGTGGTTACCAATTGAAGATGCAACAATTATAAAAGTTACTAGAAGTTACACATTGGGAGTTATCAAGCAACAGAGAGTCCAAACGCATGACTCAAGGCAGCGATCAAGTGGATCAAAGACAACAAACAATTACACGTGAAGACTCATTGGAGTTCAAATTCAATTTGCAAGCAGTTACAATTTCAAGACACAGAAGTTACAGCTTACAAGAGGTTACACATGCAAATTGCAGTGAAGTTATTTAACTTATGGAAACTGCCCAAGGCTTTACGGAGCGACTGTTCAAGGCATTTAGGAATTAGATTTGTTTATAAATAGGATCTCTAGTATCATAATTATTCAAATTAGAATCGTTTGGCAAGTACCCAATACATGTCCTCTCATCATCGCTACACCAACAGATACACCGAAGAACGTTAAGCATTCTATTCTCACTTCTTCTTCTTCCCCATATGTAAATTCTCTATCTCTTCTATTTCTTTTCAATCCATTCTTCATTTAGTTCTTTTACTTTTAGTTCTTTTGCCCACTATTGAGAAATCTTGAGAATTCATAAAAGTAATTGCTTTTGTTCCCCAAATTAATATCGAGATGCGAAATTGTGATTTTGATCGTCCCGTCAACCAAAAATTCAGTTAAACATCATGTAATTTTGACATATCACTAAATTAAAATTTTTTTTGTTGGTTATAAATATTATAATACCATGTTAAGTAAAAGATAGACTCAAGTCATAGATTGAGTCACTAAAATTTGTAGATCTAATTTTAATGTCGAATTTTCGTCTAATACTATGACTTAATCATATGTGTTTAAAATAAGTATGAGAGAATCCTAAAACACAAATTATGGCTTAGTCGTTCTTGTTTGGTTTGGACAAAAAACCACCTTGAGTTGTTTAAAATCAGTGTAATTTCTTAGGGATAAATGTCTTATGTTATTTAATTTATCAATTTTTAATAATTTTTACAGTGAAATTCATCGAATTTTGTTATTATTTCATGTTGTATGTAATAGTAATAAATTTTTCATTAGTCAAATCATTAAAAGAGACAACTTATAAGAGATTTAGATATTTGTGGACCATTTGAGCTTACGATGCACCTCTCTACAAATATTGTATTAAAAATTATTAATTTACCACATTAAATCATAAAATGATAATAAAATTCGATGAATTTAGTTATTAAAATTGTTACAATTTGATAAATTAAGTAATATAAAGTATTTATCTATGAAACAACAGAGAAATCACCTAAAATCAATTGGCAAAGAACTGAAATTGTTTAATTTATTTTATGGCTTTCGGGAGAGGTATATCTCTCACTTTGATCAAAGTTAGCTTCTTTTTTTTTTGTTCCCTTTGCATTTCACAACAATTCTTCTAAACTAACTTGGCCTTTTAAATATCATTATCAAATATAAATCAAATTTTCTCAAGATAATATATATTTGGTTTGAATCAAAATTTTCTAACTTTAATTCTTTCAAAAGCAAGTGTAACCAAATCCAAGTCAAACTGAGTTATATAAGACCACTGTATTTCCAATTGGATTTTGTATTGTTTCTTTCACCAAAATGTCTTTCACCTATGGGGCGTGAAAAACAAGCACGAAACAAACTAGGGAGACAAACTCCTCAGTGCATTAAATGGTAGTTTTAAATAATGGAAGCAGCATTTATACAGGATTAATAATTCACGTAGTAAAAAGTTGCATTAATAACCGTCTTGATGCCATCAACAACTCCCTCAACAACTTACAACTTTTTTTTTCTGCTCTCGCAGTTAGAATATCCTCTCTTTCGGAGAAAATCAAGGAGATAGAAGACAAACATTACGTGAATTAGTAAAAAAAAATTTGTAAAAAAGTTATCTTAAAAAATTTATAATACAAAGTTTAAAGGTTTTCAATATATTGAATAATTAAATTTTTTTTAAAAATTACCTTTTCTATAATTTTTTTATTTATTTTATTTCTTAACAAGTGACTTTTAAATTAGATTGACATAGCTCTTACGTATAAACAAAGGTGCCCCTCTTAAATGGAGGATATTATGGTGTCAGTTAAAGGCATGTTTATATAGAAAGGCAGAGCCCTAAGGTTTTTTCAGAGTGTATGACATGGGAGGGACATGCAGCTTTCTAGTCTGTTACTTGCTAGTAATTCAATTCAAGTACTTTACTAGGGAGTAGTGTCATGTTTAGTGCCATCCTTTATGTGCTCGTCAAGTATAGTGCGCAAGATGACATCAAATTCTAAATATTCAGCCATGATGTCACACAAATTCGATATTTTTATCTTGAGAAATGGTTATTTGTAGAATAAATACACTCTTTTTTTTAAAATATAACTAAATTACACTTCTCTTATTTTAAAAACATACACTCTCTTCTTTTAAAAATAAAAAATAAACTATATTCTTTTAAAAATAAAAAATAAACTATCTACTAGCGGCCTCTTTTTATTTAGCTAGGTTTTGTTTCATCCTAACTTAGCCTCTCCTTGGTCTGTTTATGATGTATTGAGTTGTTTTGATGAACTCTTTTGTTATATAGCTCGCCTTCCTTCTTGGAAGTCTTAAGCTCTTTTACAATAAAAATAAAATAAAAAATGAGTTACAATTTAATATTTTTTTCATTTTTTTTATCAAAATACGTTTCACAAATAATTTTACACATTAAAATATATTTAACAAAATAAAAATAATATTATTAATAATAGTAGGACTGTTAAAATATGTCTGGCCTGTGAACCCGGTTAAATGGACGGACTTTATAAGTAAAAAATAAGCTCATAAAAATTTGAAAAAAAATAGTGTGAAGAAGATTCTTCCTCTGACCATTGATGGCATGGTTTTGATGAAGACAACAACACTAACAAAAAGCAGAAAAAGGGAAGATTCAAACAAGATCNGATAATATAATCTCGCAATCAACCATTTAAACTATTTCTTTCCGATTAATTAATAGATAGATGATAAAAATAATTAAAAATAACCGCACATACTTATTCACAACTTTTATTTAAAATCATAAAAAATAGACCAAAATTTTAATTTTAAAAAAAAGTCGGTTGACCCGTTTAAGCCCGCGAATAGACCATAAACAAGTCGAACCCTAAAAAGAGGCATAATTTTGACCCGGCCCATTTAGGTCTGTGGGCCCAAAAGGGTCGGGCCAATCCGTTTGACACCCCTAAATAATAGTATAAATATTTTTATGCATAATTATTGTAATTATGTAAAACTTACTCTATTAATAAAATAAGTTATTAATTAAAAAATTATAATAATTTAAAAAAATAAGTAGTATTTTCTTAACAATTGATTTAAAAATTTTATTGTATATTTTTATAAACAGTATTATTTTAAAATCGATTGCTAAAAAAATAATAAATTTTTATTTTAAAATTATCATAAATTGTTAATACTTAATTAATAATTTATTCTTTATTAGAATAATTTTATATAATCATTTATTAATAATGTTATATTATTATTAATCATAGTTTTTATTTTATTAAAAAATAATAATATGTATAACTATTTATGAGGAGTATATTGGTAAAAAAATGTTAATAAGGATTAGAGTGTAGCTTACTCTCAGTTGTTAGGGGAGGAGAGAGTAGGTTTTCAAAATGGAGAGGNGAAAGTTATATTAATTCATGAATCGATTTCAAATAGCATTTGATATCTTTCAAGCAAGATAGTTGAAGGAACAAAAAAGATAATATAATCTCGCAATCAACCATTTAAACTATTTCTTTCCGATTAATTAATAGATAGATGATAAAAATAATTAAAAATAACCGCACATACTTATTCACAACTTTTATTTAAAATCATAAAAAATAGACCAAAATTTTAATTTTAAAAAAAAGTCGGTTGACCCGTTTAAGCCCGCGAATAGACCATAAACAAGTCGAACCCTAAAAAGAGGCATAATTTTGACCCGGCCCATTTAGGTCTGTGGGCCCAAAAGGGTCGGGCCAATCCGTTTGACACCCCTAAATAATAGTATAAATATTTTTATGCATAATTATTGTAATTATGTAAAACTTACTCTATTAATAAAATAAGTTATTAATTAAAAAATTATAATAATTTAAAAAAATAAGTAGTATTTTCTTAACAATTGATTTAAAAATTTTATTGTATATTTTTATAAACAGTATTATTTTAAAATCGATTGCTAAAAAAATAATAAATTTTTATTTTAAAATTATCATAAATTGTTAATACTTAATTAATAATTTATTCTTTATTAGAATAATTTTATATAATCATTTATTAATAATGTTATATTATTATTAATCATAGTTTTTATTTTATTAAAAAATAATAATATGTATAACTATTTATGAGGAGTATATTGGTAAAAAAATGTTAATAAGGATTAGAGTGTAGCTTACTCTCAGTTGTTAGGGGAGGAGAGAGTAGGTTTTCAAAATGGAGAGGGTAATTTAAGTATCTCATAGGGAAGTGGGCTATGTTTTACTTTTATTTGTATTTTGGCTTAAATATATTTTATTACCAAAAGAAAAAAAAAAGCTTAAATACGTTTTGATCCCCATAAAATTTCGAAATTTGGTTCAGGCCTTTAATGTTTTTGTTTTTTGTTTGGTCCAATATATAAAAAATTACTTGGTTTTAGTTCATATTGTTAATGAGACTATGTGGGTTTAGTCCCAACTAAGGTTATCAAACTCGAGAATTTAAGTAAATTAGTGAAACCTTAGAGACTTGAATTGCAAACTCGACTCGTAAATTTGTAAGAGTTTACATACATAAACAAATATATGTTATAAGAAATATAATTAGTAACTAAACATAATTAAATATTGTATTTATAATTTACATTAAATAATGTTAACTTTAAAATTTAATAAATGAAATAAATATCATAAAATATACTTTTAACGCATAACACTTTTATAATGTGATATTGTATTATGTATGCGTCTTTATTCGATAAAACATAACTCAATTATAATAAATATATAAAATTAGCTTAATAAACTCAATAGATATTTTGTAACATAAATAAAGTCAGCTACATATCAAACAAATTTCCAAATTTATATATTTTGAGGTAAACTCGTAGGTAGAATTTAACTCGTAAACTTACTAGTAAAATCAAGTTTAGCTAAACTCGTACGAGTTTACCAAAGCAGTGGTTATAGAGTGTTAACTCGTTTTGTGTAATAAAATTGTAAGTTTATGAGTTAACTCAAGAGTTTAACAATCATGGTCCTAATTATTAGTAGAACTCTGATAACTCCTGATATGGTTAAATGAATGCCCACGTCAGTAGTGTCATGTGAGCAACAAAATAAACTTATTGACTCATAACTCGACCCAAATTCAACCTATAACTTATTATTTGACATGATTTTATGTAGTGAGTGAGTCATGATTTGAAGGTAGATTTAAGTCAAACAAGGGTGATGAGTCTGTTGGGAAAGACGTGTATATGCAATAGAAAAATCACAAGCACGCAGTGAAAATAATAGCCTCTCTCGCTTGAATTGAACCTACGAGAAACATAATATATATGGCAGGCAATATATCCAAGAATGTGAAAATTAAATAGGCAAAGTAATTTTTAACATGGAAAACCTCCAACGAAAGGTACAAAAAATCACATGACGTAGTCCAAGAATATTCCAATATAAAGATATCAATGAGTACAGCAAAAGAATTTCACAAAAAGAATCTAAAAGACAAAAACCTACTCATTATTAAAAGGGTGAAAAAAAGCAATACAATCAAATAGGAGATAAAAATATTCTAAAGTTACCAGATTAACGCCCACAATTTTTGAAACAAAACTAAAGTCACGTTAAAAACGAAGTACAAAATAATATTCAACAAATATAAAAAAATAAAAAAAATCTCCCAAACGAAACTGAAACCGGCTCACGCTATATATATTTGTTGCTGCAGGGGATATACATTTATATGCATTCTGAGCTATATTTAGTTGAGAAGAAGAAGGAGAAAAAGAAGAATTGAAATCCTAATTTAAATCAAAATTTGATTTGATCTTCTCTTCTTTTTTTTTTAAAAAAATAAGATAATAATAGATATGATAATAAATAAGGTAAGTGTTTGACTCAATTGGATAGAGACTCTAACACAATAGAGTCAAATTATAGGTTAACATGACACGATTGACGTCAGATTGTTAAACTCTCGAATTAACTCGTAAACTCTTACGAGTTTATGATTATACTATATAAAATGAGTTAATATTTTTATTGGTAAACTCATTTAAATTTAAATAAACTTCAACAAAATTGATAAACTTTTTGAGTTTACTTAAACTCTTAAATTTGATAACATTGATTGATGTAACACTATGTTAGTGACGTCATTAGCAAATGTGAGTGTGTTGAATTTCTATTTGAACTCTAAAATCAAGAAAGACAAACTGTCTTAGCATAAAAGTTCTTGCCCTAAACTTTTGAGTGTACGGTCATAACAACTATACTACTTGAATATCAAGTCACAAAGTAACAATTTTCTTTGTTCAACAGCCACCCAAACATTGACTATAAAAGGAAAGACAGTTTGTAGGACTCTCCCTCAAATCTATATCTAAAAAGAAGTCGCGAGAAGAAAAATTAAATCAGTAATCACAGCATGGAAGGCATTGATTTCTCTAAGTATTTCATGATTTCATTCCAGATTACATGCTCAACATGTGATGTTTCAACAATAAACGCTTTGCTTGCAGGCTCTCTCTTTCTTTGTTGCAAGAAGCCAGGCCCCCTCAAGAGGGCAAGCATCAATACACACGACTGACACTAGAACTTGTTCTGTTATGCTTATTACATGACAAATCATCAAAAATACGGTTGGGGATTATTAAGGAAATAAAACTGACCCACAAACTTGATTTGTCAAATAATAAATAAAACAAAACAAGAAAATTTTCCTGCTTTCTCAGAATCACACAAGAATTTCTCAACATACAAATACCCTCTTGCAGTCCATAAAGTGTATGTACACGAGTAAGAATGTATAAGCAACCTGTGTATCATCATGTAACTCAGAGTTTCGAAGCATGAGCTGTAACTTTACTCAACGCAGTCGCTGCTCTTGAACCAGATGCCCGCCCCAAATGTTTGCAGATGAAATCCCCAGCCTGGATGAGCTTTCCAAGGTCCACATTGGTTTTCACTCCAAGTCCATTCAACATGTATACGACATCCTCGGTCGCAACATTCCCAGTTGCACCCTTTGCATATGGACAACCACCGAGTCCAGAAACAGATGAATCCACTGTGCTGATCCCCATCTACAAAATAACGAAATAGTTGTGTTTTTATTTTTCCAAAACATACACATCAGTTGCAAAATTGCAATAAAGTGCGATGCCATGGGATGTTGATCCAGTTTATTCAAGTCCGAAACTGAACACGATATATAGCAAGGGATAAACAACTAAGCTTATCCATTTGTGATCAGAGCCAATTCAGCACAACCAAGGTTATCAACATTGAAAAAATAAAAGGAATCACTTACCTGAAGTGAAATTACAGTATTTGAAAGTGCCTGACCATAAGTATCATGAAAGTGGACAGCAAGCTTGTCAACCGGAACAACATCAAGAACAGCTTCAAGCATTGGAACGACAGTACCTGTACAGATGAGTGAGACTAAGACAAATAGAAATTTTGATAAACTAAAACAGCAAGGTAGAAATTCCATTAATCTTCTATGCTTTGTTGCATATCATTAGAGGCCTAGAGGTAATAGGAAATTGCCCTCCACCATTAACTTCCATTAAAGTAACAAGATTTAAGAAAGGAAATGGCTTTTCCAGAGAGAAGTACATTTTCTTCCTTTACATATCCCTGTAACCCTAGACATCTCATCATATTCCTCTAACATGGAACATCAGAGCCCCCCCCCCCCCAAATATAAACAAGATAGTCTTCATACAATTCATCATCTACACAGTTGAGATGACAGAAGAAAATAAGAGCCGAAGACTTTCAACATGCCTGTATATACACTAGCACCACAACCAAAGCCAATATTGCCAGTAAAACATAGGTGGCAACAAACAAAAGAATCCTTACCCGGTGTACCAACACCAATCGTATCACCTAGTGAAATCTCTGAGCAACCCATCTCATAAAGTGATTTTGCCACGTATGCTACTTTAGCTGGAGCAACATGTCCTTCCAGAGGGCATCCCACTACACATGATATGTATCTGAAGTATGCAATCAGTCGCATGGCTGATCATATCATATGCTATGGTGATTTCAAATTTTAAAGTATAAGACTGAAGGATAACAGAATACTGCTTTATAAGAGTGTTCAAAAAATTTGAAGGAAAAGCTAATAGATTCTAGTAAGGAGAAATGGGAGTCTGAGACACATTCTACTATCTGCAAGACAATTTCTATACTAAATCATCTTTCAAGTAATGCCCTATTCCAACCGACAAAGTGTAAATCATATGGAGAGATTATGGGTGACAATAAGCATACCATCAAATATTGTCATTACATATATCCAGACTGTCAAATAAAAAAATAGACCATACATATGAATCACCCTTTTAGTTTAAACTAGAAACACATAAAACCTCAGAAAATGCTGAAATTTATCCATTCTTTTCTATAAAGATTGACAAGTATCAATCAAATACTATACCCGCGAACAGGGATCGAGAGGCTTCTAGAAGCTAAAGCAATGTCACGGCAACGAGCAAGATTATCCTCAATGCCACAGTTGAGATTTGCTTTAGAGAATGATTCAGAAGCTGCAGGAAAAACAGCAACTTCCTTAGCTCCAGCAGCAACAGCTGCCTCAAAACCCTGGAAGAAAGGGGGTCAGGTAATCAAGTACATGCACAAAGTCTAAATCAGATAATAACTTTGCCACTCACTATATTTCTTACTTTGAGGTTTGGAGTTAATACAGGAAAGCTAGCACCTTCTACATCTTGAATTGCTGCCAATACATCCTTTGCATCTGCCAACTGAATTCAGTTACAAAAATGTGACGTTATTTGGTCAGAGGATCACGTGATTCAGGGAAAAATGGGGTCTGAAAATTGTATTTGAAAGTACAGCAGAAATCATGACTAACACTTCAAACCTAGGCCACTGCTCATGTGAAGAATTGAAGCGGAGAAATATCAACAGAGATATGTGATCTTGTAAGACATTTCCTTCTATATAATTCAAATGCATGAAGACTCAGTATCTTTCCTTGCCAAACAAGTATACAGATAAATTAATCACTCTTAGAAGGAATGTGGAATTGCCCAATTTTATTAGAGAAAAATTGACAATTTGTCTCAGTTTTCTGGAAGAGGTCAGCAATTACTAAAAGTTCAAACATGTACATACATGATTATATTTCAGCATAACAATGACACTGATACACAACAGTGGTTATCTTACAAAACTTGGCAAGCCAATGATATTCTTAGATACACATACTGAAGAACCGGTGCCTGAACAATGAACCCACAAAGACAACCTCTCACACACAATGCTTATATTTGCACTACAATATCACTCATAACAACAAATATCAGATTGATGGACCATTGATTGACAAATGCACAAGCTTCCCAACTTTATCTTAGTAAATTTATTCAAATTCGAACTACAGCCCTCCTTAATCCGACGGAAGCCACAAACCACTGCCACGGACATTCAAGACACTCATTTGTTTCCAACCACCACCATATCACAGAAATATAATTATGTATGCCATGCTTTCAGAACATTATTAAAAATAAGGTATGAATATATACCATTACTAACACACAAGACAACAGACCAAGTAATGCAACAAGCAAAGAAAAGACTTAGCCATTATTCCAGATCACAGGCCCCAAAAAAATTAAAAGGAATAATGGGAACAGTAATCAAGAAGAGAATACCTGGATGCATTAAATTGACAAATATGAGAGCCTGTATATGATCTAATAAAAACAGGATTTTGCTAACATTGTTAAGTCAGGGCACTTGTTAAGAAAGTTAAAATAGTAACTTCGTATTGAAAAAAGTAAAGTTTAAATATTTTCAATGACATTGAATGCTTTAGACGTTTAACACTTACGAATTTAGCTTCCTTAACCAATACCCTTAGCAAAACCGATAAAAAAATTACGTAATATAGCAAAAGATGTACCACAAACAAATAATACTAATAATAAACTAGTAGGCCTTGATAGGCACAAAGTGCCTGTCAAGTATTGGATAGAAATATGGTGAGATTGAAATAAAAATTTTTTATTAAAAAAAACGGTGAGAAATTTTGAAATAGAAAATCTGGAACAGATAAGAAACACTTGAAATAACCAATTGCACATATGCACTCCAAGACAATGGGTAGTTTGGTTTTGTAGGTCGGTTATAGGATAGTGGGTACTTGAATGTAAAGTTACATTAGGGTCCTTCACAATAATAATAATTAAAGAGTGTGAAGAAAATAAATGTAATGGCAAATATGGAAAGATATTTTGAACACCAAAAAACAGTTAATGGGGTGAATCCTTTTTATTAATAGTATAGATATAGATGACATTTCAAGAGTATATGATAGTACAAATGTAAAATTGCAAAATGATTGATTGTATCTAGGAAAATAACTATACTCTTACCTGTGGTACCCATTTTGGTGAGACAAAACTTGTCGCCTCAACAACAGACAACCCAGAAGAAACTAGCAGTTTTATCAATTCAACTTTTACATCAGTAGGAACAAGAGACTTCTCATTTTGTAATCCATCCCTCGGACCAACCTCAACTATCTTCACGAAGTCTGGAATACTTTTGAGAAACTGAAGCATTGTATGTATTATTTGTCACAAATTCTCCAACAATGAGACAATCAGAATAAAAGTTGTTACTGAAGCAAGGAAATACATAATTAGACATAATTATCAAAACATCACATTACATCAGAGAAAATGTACAAAAGAGAAATTTAAAATAAAAGTAGACTTGCTTTTTTCATTAAAAGAAAAGTATAGTTTTAACATGGCTGCTATAATCATATAGCAGGTTAATCACATCTCAACTTCTGTTCCATGCACAGCAACAAATTCCAAGTAAAAGTACATAAAAATAGGGAGTGAAAAGTATGCATAAGATAAACTCACCTTAATTGAGTACTCCTTTGTGTATCTATCATTGCAGTCCGATGTAAAATGACGATTTACCAAGTAGCTGGCAGCATGACAATTATCATTTGGCCTCGAAGTCCAGTTCAGGCATCGAGACAAACCTTTTATATTGTATTGGTCAAATGCATTCCTTTGTACTCTTGTCTTTGTATTTTCCCTTGTGTGTTCAAGATAAGGAAAGTAAAGAACACATTATTCAAGATAATGACTATTATTTGCTTGAAAATATTAACAAATAGTCATGGTTAATGAAATAAGCAAGGAGAAAAACCAAAAAAATATAAATATACCAAAAAGAAAATTATAAAAATTCTATTAGACCTCTAATACAGATATATATTTTCAACAAACTAGAGCTTTATCATCCCCAAATATCAACAAGCAAAGAACATTCATGCATCTTGTCTCATTTACCTATAGATAGTTTTCGATTGGTATGTTAGTCAGTGACCATATGTTTATATAGCAACATTCATAACGTGCACAAACATGCAAAAGGAAAACCTTCAAACATGAAGTTCATTGAATGGATTTGCCCCAATCCTAGCGAAGAATTATAGAATGATCAAAACCATGCTGATTCTACAAAGAACTATCTTCAGATCAAAATATAAATGACTATAGAGTACATACTAATGTTCACTAAAATTTGCACCAGCTTATCCTTGCCCTGTTCAGCATCTCCAAGGCATCTAAAATAAATCATCAATCCAATCACTAATGAGGTTCAATCCAAATAACATGCAAAATTGCAAATGCAGCTCTAGTTCAGTAAGAAACCAATCAATTGAAATACAAAGACACTATTAAATCCAACAAACCCACCACAAAAGAAATTATTCCGGTAGAAGAGAACCTGAGCTTCAAACAATTACCATACACAGAACTAACTAGGAACCACATAACAAAAAGACAGAATCCACATAACCTCAAATCAAAAATTGAACTTCCTGTCAGAGCAACATTGATGGAACCAATCTCGGCCATGATCGACACAGAAACTAAAAGTAAATGGGTTGGTTTCTGATTTACCGGAAATCAAGAGATTCAACTCCATCAGCAGCACCATCCATGGCAGCACAAGAGGAAAACTTTGGGATTGCATCAACACCAGAGCTCGAGAACCCATTAACAAGTTGGGGTTGCTCAAAGCATGCTGCTGGTTGACGATTTGAGAATCGCCCTTCTTGCATAAGCTTACGCGCCCCCTTTATTGCAATCATTGAGTTAACAGCGCTACAACAGAATCTTCACTTGAAAGAGTATGATGGGAAGATAGCAATTAAGTTGAATGAAGGTTCTAGCAATGATGATGGTGTTGCGATGAATGTTGTCGGATGAAGAGAATCGCAGTCCAAAATGTTGATATGGGGATTAGGGAGGGAACATGTCCATGACGAGTTGCTGGATAAGCACAAACATATTAGATTAATGTTCCAACTTACATTGGTTATATTGATTTCATTTTTAAATAATCTTTATTTTATTATTATTATTATTTTTTATACAAGATCATATTTAATTTCCAAGGGCCAAGGTAAGGTCTTCGGAAATCAGGATATTATTCATTATGAGACGATTAGGCAAAACTACTTTCACCATGTTACACCGTGAAATGGGCCTATAATGAAGCATATTCTCAAGATGCCTAACTTTTGGAATGTGAGCAATAAAAGTTTGAGTCACTCTTATGAATGTTTGAGTGTCTTTGACCATAAATGGGCTGTTTTCTTTTTGGTACAAAAATTGACCGTTTCTGTTGATGGAGCCTATTTATTTAACCCAAAAAAGATTCTAAGACTTGNTTATATATGATGTTACACCGTGAAATGGGCCTATAATGAAGCATATTCTCAAGATGCCTAACTTTTGGAATGAGAGCAATAAAAGTTTGAGTCACTCTTATGAATGTTTGAGTGTCTTTGACCATAAATGGGCTGTTTTCTTTTTGGTACAAAAATTGACCGTTTCTGTTGATGGAGCCTATTTATTTAACCCAAAAAAGATTCTAAGACTTGATGTTGGTCCCCCGCCCCCAACCAAAACAACAATAGGGCTTGATCCTTAAAAGAGTCCACCAAAACTATTTCAGATTTAGTGGTTTGTCCAAGTTAGGACTTGAAAAATGTCTCAGTATTTAACTTGGTATCTAAAAAAAAAAAATTAAAGTGTCAACTTAATTTCTAAAAATTAATTTTGGGAAACTTTGTCCCTTTGTCTAATTTTTTTCATAGACTATTGTAGGCAGCAAAAAAAAATAAAATTCAAGGACTAAGCTGGCCTTGAAAAAAATTTCAAAGACTAAGTTGGGCAAGGAGACATTTTCTAAGAACTAACTTAGACATTAACTCTTTCTTTTACAGATATGAATATTAATATTTTAAATTAATTACAAAGTATGACCAAAGAATAATTATTAAGTATTTATTATTTATTGAGTGTAAAAGTAACAGGTTGTATATTATAGCAAAAAACAATAAATATTTATAAAAAGCTTTACAGAGGTATAAATACTCTTAAAAATGAAAAACAATGTACTTAATAAGACAAGTTATGAAGGTTGCATTTTTATTTTTTCTTGTGTGCAAGAGTCTGTTCTTCACAATATTTATAGTAAAGAAAGATCTCTTAATAGTAGCAATTGAAACAAAAAGAGTCAATATCAAATGAATCAAAAGATATAACAAAGACTTTTCCATTTTTAATAATTCTTGGTGTAACACCAAGATTGCGGACAAGCTACACAATTCAGAAGGTTAAGGAACATCAAGTACATAATGTTAAACTGTTCTAATATGCAATTTCTCCTATTCACTGAAGTCATTAAGATAAAATCCTTTTACTAGCTCACATATTTTGTCAATTTGAGAAACTTATTGCTATCTATGAGTAGGGATGACAATTTATATCCTACCCACTAGTTACCATCCCAATGCAACCAGTTGGATATGGTAAGAATCCACTTCCCTGTGGGTAATTACTTGTGCAAGTTTGGCTAGGGTTAGGGTTCACTACCTATACTCAAAAAAAAATTCGTAAGGTTTTAGTCTCTCTCGTCATGTTAAGTTGTTAATTGCTGATGTGACAATTAACTTGATCACATGGTAAAGGTGAGAGAGAAGGAGAAGAGAGAAGCATGTGAAGGCCCTTGGGTGAGGTTGCTTCAATAACAACGATGGGGCGGCAACTCATAGAGCTATAGCAGAGAAGACAACACGCATACGTTGCTCACGAGAGTAAGCAGATGATTGGGTTAAGCGTGTCACGTGAACTGACATGTTGCCAATTAACTGTTATGTTAGCAGTTAACGGTTTAACATGACAAGAGGGACTAAAACCTTACAAACTTTTTTTTTATGAGGAACGATTTTTAGAAAAAATATTATGAAGTGTCAAACACAAAATTCAAAATTTATTAGGGATTAAAAACATATTTAACCCAACAAGTGTTAAAATATAATTAATTTTTTTTTAAAATATGTGAAAATATCACTTTTTTTAAGTATGCAATGTTTCACTCTAAAAAAAAATAGAAGACGTAATTTTTAATAAAAGTTTATTGTAAAAGAAATAACTTCTATCTTTTAAGTAAAGACATAAAAAAGTCATTTCTCAAAAAAAATTATGTTAGAATAAACATAATAATCATTTTTATTAAATGACACATCGTTTAAATTTTTTGTGCTAATATTAAATTTTTTGCTCTCAAAATTTAGATTTATATTTTTAACTCTTACGGTTCTTAATGGCAACACTCACCACACACATGGTGAGAATTTTCATAATTGTCTCTCTATTAGGATTTTCAAAGATTTCTCTCTTGTGTTTTCTTAATTTCGAGTTTTTTTATTATAATATCCTTGTTACCAAAATATATTACTAAAATATTATTGTTTCAAAATATTTTACAAGATTACACCTGTTTCAGACAGTGTGACAGGGTCACATAAGACTCGCCAAACTGTTTGGTGATTTTGACAAGAAGTCGCCAACAGCCCTGCCA
>QANU01001756.1:626084-639709 GCA_003254905.1 Nissolia schottii
GAAACGGGTCGGGTCAGAATTGGGTTCGGGTCATGGGTCTGGGTTGGGTTTTGGGGGTTATGCCACGTGGCGCGCCGCGTGAGCGTCACGTCAGCCCAGTTAACCCTCACCCCACCCCAAGGACTAAAACCTAATTTTACAATTTTACAGGGACTAAAACTTTTATGAAGGGATTAAAACCAAACTTTCTAATTTTATAAGGACTAAAAACATAATTAACCCAATATTTTAATAATATGTTCCAAAGCACCAACCGCTCCCACCATTTCTTCTTTCTCTGTTTTATATGACTGACTACCTGCGTGCTCACGATCCCACCTTGTGACCTGTCTGCTTTCTTCTTTTTTGTTCTTTTGGTTCTCTGACTTTTGCTTTCAATTTTGATTCTATGATTTCAGTATTGGGCGATTTGAGACTGAAAGCACAGAAATGGTGTCTTGGGTATGAAGATGTGTGTGTTGTATGTGTGAGAGTGGGCATTTTGTCTTTGGAAATCTTTGTTTTCCATTTTTTTCTTAGATTTGAGTTATCAGGATATCGAGTACAAACTTCTAGATCTACCGGACCTGAATATGGATATAAACAACTGGGAATTTGACCCTCCCCCTCTTTCTTCTGTACATCGAATAGCTACATCCACTTTCAAACCATCGATCCTTGAATTAATATAGATCTTATTCTAAGAGATGCTTGGAGTGACAAATTGTTGTTAACAATTGTATTGGAAGCGTATTATATATACCTATTGTGGTTCTTTCTATATGGACTTGATTACATTTCGCAATTCATTACTGCATGGTCTTAATCTATGTGTAGAGAAGGGGCATAATGATGTATTTGCATATGATCAGAATAGAGACAGTCATTTATTTTAGTCCTAAACAATGTGGAAGTTCCTGTAATTTTGGCCACCTAAATAAGAGGGTTCATTTTGAGGACATTAGTAATCACATTCAAAATAAAGTTCATGCAGCCAACCATAATTGATGTGAATTAGCATGACTCAGTTTTGTTGTGAATTTTTTTAAATATGATATGTCATATTCATATCTATATTAGAATATCTAAGGGTGTAAACCCCTCAGGTTTGTTACTCTTCAAAAGTCTTACTCTTTTTTATCTTTGGCCTTTTTTTTTCATAAAAGTTTATGCGAGTTTGGTCCACTATCAATTGATCTATTGCTGAGTTTATGTAACTTTAATGAATAATACAGGTCCATGTATACGAAGAATTGGTAAATGAAGTTGATGAGACATCCTCTAATTCTTTGAGTACAACTACAAAATGTTAAGATGCAGGAAATAGAAGAAAACCATGAAAGAGATTGAATGAAACTGTAGAATATCGCTAACTTTTCTTATTTAACATCATATACCAAGTATATTTGTGTACTCTATGTCAATGAATAGAATTCAACTTGGAATTATAATGATACAATAATAGAAGATTGATTATCTTTCATATAAAACATAACTAGCATTTGGAGTATTTTTTAATTGATATTGCTTTGTTTATTTAGAAGGTAGTTGAATTTAAGTTTTCTACCCTAATCTCACCCAATTTAACTAACAAAATTGACTTATGTGTGAGGTTATATAGGCTTTTGGAAGGGGAAAGAGGAAGAGGCGAAACTATGATGCCAACTCTGAAGGCTCGTCCAGTCGCCACTACAGTCGTAAAAAGGAGTGCAACTAGAGGCACACAAGGGAGAGTAGGTATAAGGCGAGGAGGGACAGATGTACGAATTCAAGGAAAACACAGAGTCTCCAAAATTCCAATGGATACAAGTCTTCGAAGGATGATAAGTATAATAGGTTTCCTGCTGTGGCGTGCTCAATCACGGTGTGTGATGTCATGGATCACCTTGTTTCCCTCTAATCGCAACTATTTGAGTGTGGTATAGAGTTATACTGTTTTTACTTTTTTGTATTTACACTTTTTTTAAGTACAAAAAACTCATCTTGGACCATGTTGAATTTTCTATTTCAGAGAGAAGTTGAAGAAATAAAGTGGTTGAAGAAATAAAGTGGTAAGCTCCATTACACTCTCTACGTATGCATTTTGTAGTTTATTTTAATTTGTTGCTAATTAATGTTGTTGCCCGTTGTTGCCAACAATTATTGATGACATTTATGCAATTTAGAGTGCATGTTGACTTGACATTTTAATGGTTTTTTTTTATTATTTTCGTTGACTATTTGGTAATTTTATTTCTCAAGAATAGAATAATTGTCTTGGAATGTCACTTGAATGTGTTGTATTTGATTTGTATAAGGGATCCAATTAATGATTCGGAGGAGAAGAATGATGTCAACTAAATCGAGGAGAAGGAGGATGATTCAATTGAGGAAAAGAAGGAAGATTCGATAAACAATAAGAAGGAATCTCTAAATTTTGATTTGAACAAAATATTTAAACCAAAACATGAAGCTATGAAAAAAATTCAGAATTTGAGACAACAAAAGTGGCTCATACTATATTAAAGATTTATATATCAGATTTTTATTACTGATTAATGTATATATTTTTTGGTACAATCGTTGTAAAGAATTGTTAGAAAAAGTAGTTTATTTGAAAGTCATTGTAATGATACAATCATATTTTTTTATGGTTATTGTGATTGATAGAAGAATAATGTTACAAGCCATGGCTTACATTCTTTTTTATTTTTTGCAAAAATATAATTTGTGGCGAAATTTGCGTGGAGAGCCTTCCCCCACAAATTTGTGACAGAAGTCGTCCGCCACAAATTTGCAAGGGAAGTTGCGACAAACATAGGTTCTCTGCAATAAATTTAGCATCTATGGCTAAAATATTGTTTTGCAACGGAGTCTGGGTTTGACCAAAGTTATTTTTTACTAGCCCTTTTCTAAAAGCCCCTTTTTCACTGCAACTTTATTCGAAGTTGTCTTTCTAGTAGTAACATTGAGGCCTTTTCACTAGGGACGACAACATAAACCTTACCCGCAGGGCACCCGCCTTACCTAATTCACTCGGGGCGAGTTTAAAACCCACCTTGGAGTGGGGTGGGTAGATGCGGGGCAGGTTTTGTTTACAAGGCGGGACGGGGTAGGGTATAAGGTGAACCCGCCCCACACCTTATATATTCTATATTATAAAAATGTACTAATATTAATATATAATAAAAAAATTATATAAAACTTATCTAACCTTAATTATTAAAAACTCAACAATTGCCAAGAGAAAACTTAATTCCTAGTTACAAATTCGTCTCTCTCCATGCCTCTCTCTCGTGAGTCTTGTCTTTCTCTCTCTCGCTTGCAATGTCGTGCTGCTAGCCACCAACAGGATGGGCTCCTCTCAACTTCCTCCTCTTTTGCTTGTCTCTCACTCTCTCGCAGCGGCTTACTGCCAACCATCGATGGAGATAGTGAATAATGATAACTTCAGGAGTTAGTGAGCTGCACAAGAGACAAGAAGTGACTTGGCTACTATTTGGAACTTATAATATCTTAGATATTTCTGTGTGACTTATTGGAAACTTTGTAGTTATTTGCTTGTTATTTTATTGCTATTGGATCTTTCTATATTTAATAAATGTTGAGTGTTGACATTTGTGGTACTTTATTAAATGATTATGTTAATCTATATGTGGATTAAATTTTATAGTATTTCAGCTAGTATTCTAAAAAAATAGGCAGGGTGGGTACCCGTGGAGCGGGTGCGAGTTATAATGTTTAAAACTCGTGGGTAGGGACTGGACGGGTAGAGGTTAGTGTTAATAGGGTGCAAAGTGAGGTAAAACCTACCCCACCCCCGCTCCATTGCCATCCCTACTTTTCACTGAGTAATGCTTGAGATAAGGTAGAGATAAACCCCTAAAGTCACGATTTGTGGTATACTCATTCTTTCTCGCTTCCTCATTCATTAGATCTGATTTATTGCATCATTGTCACAGCTCTTAGTGTTGCCATTGTGGTTTTTGTTGTTGTTCCTTTTGTATGATTTTTATTTAGCTAAACTATTTATTCTCAACTATATTTTACAACAACATTAACATCAATGAGTTTTTGATATAAGTTGAAAGCATTTGAGTCCTTTTAAGCATGTGATTTTGCATTTCAATTTCCATCTTAGGATTCATATAAATAAAATATAACTATTGAGAGACTAATTGTCTGACAATCAATTACTTAAGGGATGACTCGATTACTCGGACCAATAATTTGAGCACTAGAGTCTATTAAATATAATGGATCTTGATTCATGTAAATGAATTTTCTTTTAAAAAAATGTTAAGAAGATTGGTTCAAAAAATTAGTCTCTTATCAATTGGACTAAAGATATTCTTGAAACAAAATAAATAGAAATATATACTTGGTTAACAAAAAAATCATTATTATAAAAGAAATATTTGAATGTTTATAGAACATATTTAGGCCTCATTTATTACGTCGTATAAGATCTGATAGTATTAACTAATAATATAAAATGAGTTTTATCATATGATTATCGTATTAACTTATAATGTTTCATGATGTCCAATTAGACCTAATAATATTATTTTTTTAATCAATCTTAAATTATTCTTACTCATCTCATCTTTCCTTTTTATCATCATATAATTATCAATCATCATCATTGCATTCACTTTTTTTCTTTCTCTCTCATGGCTACTGTATCTGTTTTTGTCTATTCTTCAAATTAAATACCTCTTAATAACTCAAAGCACGTAAAAGTGAAAATTATGCACATATTAATTAAAAAACTACTCACAAACCTCATGTTCTTTTTTGTTTTTTAGTTATCAGTTTGACTCAAATAAATAAAAATCCATTTTAGAGAAAAATAATTTTTTTCTTCTTAATTTGAGTTTATGCAAAATTTGAGAACTTTGTTATGAATCATTTGTTTTTTAAGCTCTACAATAAATCTTTTTTAATTTTGATGAAAAGTTTATGTCTTTTATAATAATTTATTTAGAAAATGTTGAATATCATTATAGGCTTAGTTGAATTTTTTTAAATGATCATAAGAGATTATGCTTCAGAAAATATTTGCTTTTTATTTATTTTTTTGTTTTAACATTAATTATAAATTGATACTACAAAGATTGAATATGATAAAATCATATAATTACATGTGACGCACCAAACACATGATAGTATATAAATTTATACAATGTATTTCTTATACTATGCTATCGGATTTTATATTATTAGATCTTATCCTATATGATGTATAAAATGGGGTCTTAATATATGTTTCATGAACATCATAAATCATTGATTACCACTTCCCCCGTCCACTTTTTGTTATCATTTTTTAAACAAAAATTTGTCTATTATTAATTATCATTTAATTTGATTAAAAAAATATTAAATGTATTATTTTACACTTGTATCCTTATTATCTCTCATACTCTTCATACAACTTAATAATTATAACATTTTTTTGTCAAAGTTAATTTTATTTATGCACCATATATTTTTTTTATTTTAATATCAATTAAATAATTTATTATACTGTGTATTTTTTTTTTGTCAAAAATAATAATAAAAAGTAGAAAAAAGGGTAAATTTTTATATATTTTTAAAACACTGCCTAAACATCAAATATTTTTCTTGTTGCAGTTAGAATTGAAGCAGGTGTGATTACTGTATATGGTTGGTGCATTTGTCAGTTTTTGTGTTGTGTGACATACTTTGTCCCTTGATTGAGACCCAACCAAAAAAAGAGGGCAAGAGCTGCAAACCTTTGATAATTGGACGCGGAGCGCTGCAAATCTTCCCGTCTTCCGCACGAAAAGGAGAACAAAAGTGGCCACTCTCGCTTTAGCACAGACACGTGGACCAAAGTTTCAAACAAGGGTCACAGAACTCAGAAGAATTGAGTCAGTGGGGCTTACCCAATGCCACAAATCTCGGCTTTATTCTTATCACTAGCATGAATCCTTGGATGCTGTATTCATTCAATTACTGTACATGTCAATTATTACTCCATCTCTTCTCCACTTATTATTATTATTATTATTTTAATAAATATGGCAGGTTAAGAAATTATTTAATAAGTATTCTAATAGAATTAAAATATGAGGTATATAGACTAAATTAACTTAAATAATTAATGTTATAGTTATTAGATGCCAATGAGAGAATGAAAGATAATAAAAATTGTTACGAACTGGGCCATAAAGGCCCACCCTAGCAATCCTGTGGTCTAGGCCCAACGATCCGCGGATCTTCCTAACCTGAACGGCCCAATCAAGAGGCCTCAATAGGGTCCGAGAAATCCTCTTCCCACCTTCTCGAAGCTCAACGGCTCCGAGATCCTCGTCATCTTACCTGCTCGGGATAAGCCACCCCAAGATCCTCTCCTCCTACCTACTCGGATTCAACGGTTCTGAGATCCTCAACCAGGCCGCTACACGCGGACCCGCGATACCCCCATCGCCGCTACACGCGGAGAAATCTCAACAACCCCCCTTATATATATTAGTCCATGCCCTAGGTATGAGATCATCCAATTATCACTTACTAAACTCCTTAAACCCTTGCTTACTTAAGCGTTGAAGTGTTTGCAGGTACTCACCGCAACGCGAGTCCAGAGACCTTGCCAGAGCCCTCGTCAGACTTCAGAGCTCCAGGATCCAGAGAGTGGACCGAGGTGCATACTTCGGAACAAAAATATAATTAAAAATATCATTTCGACAACGTTTGATAACCGTCTCAAGGCAGAAAATATGGACACACATGAATAGCAAAGACACGTCTCTTGCGCCCTATACATCTCTTGTGTATTTTTTTTAGATATATAAAAATTAATTAAAAAATTATCTTAAAATAAAAATAACTTTAAATTTTATGTTTTTGTTTTCTTTGCTAAACATGCTTATGTTATTATTTTTCGTTTTTTTTTCCAAAATACTTACTAAACACAAAATTTTAAATAAAAAATAAGAATAAAATGTGAATAAAGGGAGTGGGTGTATATATAATATCAATGTGAATGAATGTCTGGTTGCTTGTGTCCATAATACTAAGACGTCACACTCATCTCATCCTAGATATTATTAAATCATTCCCCTTTCATTCAATTCAATATGTTGCTGTTCCCTTGCTTGCTTCCCCAATATTCTTGCTATTTTATCTCCAACTCCCTGGGGAATATCAACATCTATTCCATTTCAAAGCAAGCAATCATGTTCATGTCCTTGGCTTTTATTTTATCTTAATTTGTTCTGGTTAAGGGCCCTAATAATATCTATATAACCTTCGAATCATCATTTAAAATCTTTGAATAATCTCTTTACAATATTTTTCTACGTGTTGTTTGAAATATTTGTCAAAGTAGTTTCACTTTATTGTTGATAAAAGGAAAGGCAGGAGACTGTAACGTAGAGGACCTGAGGCTGAGCTGTCAGGGGAGTGGGGAGAGTGTGTCGAGGGTGTGGGAAACACTGAATAGGACAGGGCTGTGTGAAAGCCCCTTTTTGCGTGTGAAAATTGAAGCCTCAAGCGTCGAACTAAACGCAGTCGTTTCGGCGCCCCTACCACGTCCACAGACCTAATAATTGTGTTTTTCCTTTTTATTTACTTAAACTATATAATTCATTTCTGGGCATTTAAGTCGAGTAGCTCGATCAAATATATAAACTCTATTTTGCTAATTCTATCCATTCATATAAGATTTAAAATCAAAATACTATCTAAAAAGTAAATATTGAATTATATATATAATTATAATATTAAATATAATGGTTGATTTGAAATTGAGTGATGTTTAAGTTTTTTGATTCATTTTTATAAACCAGTTCTTAAAATAATAGTAATAAAAAAATTTAAACTTTTAAACCTCAAATATATCTATTTTTATTTCACTTCACCTAATAGTTAAAAAGAAGATTAAAAAGATGAGTACGAAGTCCAAGCACAACTTTTTGAAATTTTGTAATATCTTGACTTTTATATCAGAAAAATTAAAATAGGGAAAAGGTAGTAGGGTAGAGTTATTAATTAAACAGCGGCGCCGCCTGTCATTAACATGTCTGTTGCACTGCCTGAGCAGAGCCACCTACCCCGTACCCTCGTTCACCTTCTTTATTGTACTCTGTTCTCATTACTTTGTGTTTATTTTCTTTTAATATAACATTACTTCTTTTCTTCTTCTTTTTTCTTGGTATGCATGTGAGATTACACTTTGGTGTTAGGGAGGTTCATAGTGGAGTTGGCTTATACCCAAATCTGATTTTAAAAAAATAAAAGACACATCACAAAATTGAAAGCATGTAAAAAAATAAAAATTAATTCCAAACTACAATAGATTTGTAATAAAATTAATTACAATAGATTTGTAATCATGGGATGGGATGAAATTGTAAGAATCCAATTCTTTTAATTCTTATAATTTCTTATAATGGGATAAGAAGGAAAAATAATGCATAATAGTATAGCATATGGGTCACCGGGCCGGGCCGGGTGGCACGAGGCTAAATCCGAAGCAGTTATGAATTAAAATCGAGTTTTGGTTTTTTAGAATTTTTTTAACTTGAACCCAATTCGGCCCGAATGCTTCGAGTTGGTCCGGATTGACGGGCCGGACCAAGTTATAAACACCCCTATTTGCTACTGTGAATGAGTATTGGTCGATTATTAATTTTCGGTTAGGCATATGTTATTTGAGTAAAGTTTTAGTTTTTTAATTCATCATCTTAAATTTTTTTATTAAAATAAGATGAAAAAATACATAAATTTAATGTGTTAAAATTTTAAAAAATATTTTATTTTTATTTTATTTATTAGTTACTAGAAAATTTTAAAAAGTAATTATGGTTAATTCTAAATAAAAATTAATTTTAAAAAATACCTTCTTTATTTAATTAATTTTTAATAAATTATAAATAATTATGATTAATTCTCTTATTTATTATTTAAAAAATTTATGTATATAAAATAATTTAATTACATAATATCAATATATAACAATTAATTTTTTTCCCTTATTTAATTGTTCCTCTTCCTCTCTTGGTTTTATCTCCTCACCCACACACAGCTTATTTTCATTCCATGGCTTCTAATTTTCCGGGGTTGTCCAACAGTAAGGTCAGATTATTTTTGAGGTGAAAAATCGCTTGACCCAGTTAATAGGAAGTTAGGTAGAGTCAATATTTTGACTCTTATGAATAAGACACAACCCGACATTTAAAATCAGTTTAGGTCATAATTGTTAAACTTGACCTGATTGGGTTGACACAGAACTCACATCCCATTAAAAATTAGTGTAAAAATCTAACATTTGTTCATAGTGAGATATGAACCTGTGACCACAAAGTAAGAAGACTCAATGAGGTAGTCAGGTTGAGTCTTGGGCCAAATCAAAACTTAATTTTTCTGAAAATTTCTTTGAACTTAATATTTCCAAAATTTAGACTAAAGGACTGAGCAACCGCCGGACAGAAAGAAGAAATTGTCCTTTTTATCAATGGATTCTTACCCCACTTTCACTCCCTTTCTTATATTCTTCTTCTTTGTTTCTTTCTATATGCATGTCTTCTCATTCTTATCCCCTTAATTAATTAATCATTTTATTATTGGGTTATTATTTTTCACGCAACTTGTCTGCTTATATATGTATATATATGTTGTGTTTCTACAAGCCTAGCTCACCTATGGCGGTCAAAACGGGCAGGCCTACCCCGTTTAGGTCCATGGGTCTAAACAAGTCGGATAAAAAATATACATATTTTTAAGGTCCGTCTCATTTATGATTGGTCCGCGGGTCTAAACGGGTCACCTGCTAGTCCGTTTATTTTTTTTTTAAATTTAAAAATTTTAAAAAATTCAAAAAATTATTTAAAATTTGTTTCAAAAATTTCATGGGCTCATGGGCCGATCCGCTGGCCAAACGGGTCTGACTTAAATGAACCGGTCCAATTTTTTTTAAAATTTTCGCGAACCTATTTTTTATATGTAAAATCCGTCCATTTAACCGGGTAAACGGACCGGATAAACGTATCGGACCCATTTTGACAGCCCTAAGCTCCCCCTGCATTTATGACCTACAAACAATCGAACTATAATTCATATAAATAACATTCACTAAGGTCCATGAACATTTATACAAGTTATAGAATTCAGGATGCATGGCCAAATAATAAATATATATTAATACCTTTCGTTGGATTACGATGGGGGCAAAACAAAAATTTAAATGCGTGAGGTGCATGAATTAGGTGCTACACAAAGGTGACTATGGCAAATGGTGACAAACAGTGTGTACAAGGGCAATCATGTTGCATGGTACCTTTTGTAACTAAATGTGTTTGTAGTGTTGATTCCGCAGAAGATTATCAAAGAAAGTGTTGATTCACTAAATTTTTTTTATGAAGACACTTCACCAAACTCAAAAGGGAGCGTTTTGAAATGACCAAAGGCCATATGTAGCATAATGCACAGGAAAAAAACAAAAATTACAGTTATAGCACTCCAAAATACAGCTCACTATGAATTTAAAAAATTTCTCCTTCAAACAACACCAACGTGATTCACTAATGTAAAGTACCGGTATTTTTTCTTTTTGACAAAAAAGGAAAGAAAGAAATCTTCACTCCGTAGTGTAGAGGAAATTCAATCATATCATTTGTTACAAACAACAGAATAAGACAACACATTGATTGGATTAGTTGATAGCTACGAATATATCTATACTATATAGTCACAAATGAATACAACATAAAACGGCTATAGATTCATTTGAAATTAGGTGACCTCTAGTGCGTTTAATTTTTTTATTTGGGGAGGGGTAAAATTAATTTTGAAGCTTTAAATGTAAAAAATTGTCACTTTTAAAGTGATTAGAATTAACTTAAGGTTATGTTTGAAAGTTTTATTGATGATAGAAGGAAAGGATTAAGAAGAGAAGGACAAAGAGTGAAAAGGACAAACTTGAGTCTTTCGTTTGTTTGGGAGTTTGACTTTTTAGACGAGAGAGAAAAATGAAGAATGTCTCTCATTCATTCCTTAACCCCCTTATTTAAAGTGTCAATATATGATCACTTTGGATGGTCATAGAGGGAAAAAGTGTCTCTCTTTAGCATTCCATTTTCTCCAATTTTATCACTCCCAAGCATCATCCATATAACTTTGTCCCTTTCTTTCCTTGTCACTCCATGCCACCCACCCAAATATAACCTTAAAGGTAGTCCACCAATTTCTCATACATACGCTTCATTTAATTTACTCTTAAGAAAACACGTATATATCCCTATGGTATTTTCTGGATTCCATTACAAAATTAAACAATATTGATGAAGTCTAGCTAGTTTTTTTCACGTTGATTGGTTGGCGTACACTTAGTCCCAGTCCAGAAAGCTCTACCCAAACGTGAAAAGTTCACATGAGCGTGAAATTTGTTTTTATATAAATTATCAAAATGTGGTTATTGTTTTAGTAAATCGCTATATTTTATGATGATTTATTAAAATAATATTTATATATATATAAATTATTTTAAATTTGTGACGATTTATATATTTTATTATTTTAATAAATTATTAATATATTTTTTATTATGTTACTTAAAAGTATCGCATTCTTATATTTTTTATCCCATTTTATCATGTAGAAATATTTTAACCTCTAAACATTGACTAGCACAGAGAAGTGATAAATGCGATTTTTCTTCTACAAAATTCTATTCTCTCCCATTTTTTTTCAATATAGTCATTTTCATTTATTCAATGTATTTATGTGTCTAGATACATTTATTTAGGAGTGAATATAAAAATGTGAAAATGAATAATATTAAGGAACAAAAATATATTATTATCTAATTTTGCTTCTTTTAAGAAGCACAAACAAACAATACAAAAAAAATAAAAGAATTACCTTTTTCATTAAAAAAGCATTTCTCTCCATCCAAAAGCGCAAACAAACACACCCTACTCACTCTATTTCTCAACATAGGTTCCTTTAAAAAAAAAATATATATATATATATATATATATATATATATATGTTTTTAAATCAATATGTTTACTTACAATTCCTCAATATGAAGCATGTATAAATGGAGGGAGTAAATAACAAAGTGAAGCATGTATAAAAATCATGTATAAATAAAACTATATATAAACAAAAGAAATGACTTTTAAGCAAAGGAATGGATCAATTGAAGAAATATCATTGAGTTGGCTTTATTGATCTCACTTGTTTTTATTTTGTACTTCACATGCTATGAGACAGCATATAAACTGCAGAAAGCAAAGAGAATCTTTAGAAGCTCGTGTGTGTTTTCCCTTTTGCTCTTGCTTTTTCCCTTCTTTATCTGCATTATCTAATTAGTCCTTTCCCTCTCAATAAGAAAGTATTGCCTTTCATTATCACTCTGTGATGCTCACACACAGACCCTCTCTCCTCTCGCACTTGAACAAAGTGAGATGCGGCAAAAGAATTTAATTAAGATAAAAGAAAAAGACAATATTAAACACTTAAAATTTTATCATCAACTTTGTTGTTAAAATAATATAATGTCATTGTTAATCTTTAAATAAATGTCCTACCCTTTATGAAAGTATGCAATCAAGTAGGGTTTTTAGTAATAGGTTTAGATGCCATGTCAATGGTTCAATTGGGATTGAAAAAAATTCTTTAAACAAATGAAAGGTTTTAGTTACTTTAGTTTAGTTTATCAAATTATATTTCCTAAATCTTAAAAAAATCTAAAGACAAATCTTGACATATAATTTTACAGTCATGCTACACGTACACTCTTATAGTGTACACCATACATACACCGGTATGAATGTACTATGGGTCTCACTAAATAACTGCCTCCAGCGCTACCTCGCCCACTCTCACCCCCTGCGCGCGTGAACCCACGCTTCGTTCTCTTTCTCGAAAATTTTCACTGTTCATTGCTCTCCGCTCTCTTCACCCTCTTCGTTCTCTTCGACGTCGTCGTTCTCTTCGACCTCGTCGTGCTCGTCGTGCTCTTCGACCTCGTCGTGTTTTACGATCTCATGCGCAAGATCTAAGATTTGTTAGAGAAATGAGTCATTGAAGGTGTTGCTGCTTGCTATCATCTTTTAACTAAAAAAGAAAGAAGTTCAAAAACAAAAAACCAAAGCATAATTGACAGGAGAAAGGAAAAGAACAAGATATACATGACTTATGTTGTGACCTGTGACCTGTGATAATGTTTGCACATACGTCCATTTAATGTTTGCACATATGCCCATTTAAAGTTTGCACAATTCTGCAATACATCAAATTCTGCATTTTTATGCATTTGTGACAAATACATAATGCTTATATCACGTCTTCTAATGTTTATAATGGAAAATATGTAAAAAATTGTGTCAAAATATTTATAATAATGCATTAATTGTTGAAAGGTTGAAAATGTGCCAAAATGCACATCCTCTTACTCAACAAAGACAAAACCTGTGACCTGTGATAATGTTACGCTCATTTAATGTTTGTACATATGCCCATTTAAAGTTTGCACAATTCTATAATACATCAAATTCTGCATTTTTATACATTTGTGAAAAACACATAATGCTTATATCACATCATCTAATGTTTATTATGGCAATATATAAAAAATTGTGTCAAAATATTTATAATATTTATGCATTAATTGTTGAAAGGTTGAAAATGTG
>QANU01001797.1:7743-52631 GCA_003254905.1 Nissolia schottii
TTTGAGCATGAAATTATGTTCCTTATATGTGTTGAATTTGATGCTGAAAGTTATAGGGAGTATTCTTGAGATTGGATATGAGATATTGAGATGTATTTATTATATGTGAATTGTTGCATTGAGATATTGAACTGTGCATATGATGAGAAAGAAAGAGAATGAGACCACCTCTAGCAGTTCCAAGGTTCGGATTTTGGTGAAGGTCTACGTCTCGGTCGAGTTCAAGGTCCAACCCCAACGCCATCCAAGGGTGGTAACCCCAGTCGTGGTTGGCGATTATTCATGGTTAAGACCATTCAGGTTGAGCGCTGCCTGGTCGCCACGATGCGAGCTGTAAGCGTGGTTGTAGCAGTGTGGCCGCAGCTATAAGGGACAAGGGCAGAGATGCTTATAAGTCAAGACTTATAGAGCATAAGTATAAGTGAATGTGAGCTGAAACTTATAATTAAAATGGGCACGGTTATAAGTGGATGCGAGCTAAAGCTTATAAGCAAAATGGTGGACACTCTATGTGGAGGCACTACTTCCCCACAAAAAAATAAATAAATAAAACTAGTGTTGAGAGAAAGATTGCGCTCAGAGCACAATCTTTAGAACTCTCTTATTGAATTAACAAGTAAAATTACCCAGGATAGTTCTATTTTGTTACACTCTTACATATGCATCTCCTTTTTGTAGAACTTGCTCTATTTATCACATGCTTCCTCTTTTTGTTGAAGAAATTCACTTAATTTTTGTTGTAGACATGATTCTCAGTAAAGCAAACACAATATAGACTACTTTTGGCAGTCAAAGATGCTTTACTCCGCTCTTGTCTACAAATTAACTGCAATTTCTAATAAACAGCTGCCTTTTTGTTGTTGACCTCACTTTGAATTAAAGATATCAGATGCATATTTACTAATGAAGTAGTAAAATATTGAAAATAAATTCTTCATACTTTCTGTTGTTTCTTGCTGAAAGCTCAATTGGGAACTCCGGTTTAAGTCCATTCCACATTGTTCTAAGTTGTACCGGGGTGTGCTTGTGGCTGTAGTCTCGTTATAGCTACAATATTACTATAATCAGGTGAATGAGAGGGATTATCTGCTGTAGTTTTATACCACATTTTTTGTTCCCTTGTGATTAATAGAATTGTCTGTGAAAGTGAAAAGGGTTCATTACTTTACCAATGAATTCCTAAATTTAGTTTATTTATTTATTATTTATTTATTTTTTATGAATGGGAATGATGTGAATGCCCATGGAGTTTATAGAAAGTCAAGGCCCTTATATCCATGTTCCTTTTTGTTTACTTGTTTTGGACTCCGGAGCAAGAGGTCCGGTCATCCCCGATGGGATTTTGTTGGAAGTCAAGACTGTTCACCCATTTCAATCCGACTTTAGATAATTCTCTCACTCACATTACACTCACAAATCTCATACAAAACTAAAGAAACTTGTAATCTCATCAGTTTATACCTTAAACCATTATCTCTGTAATTTTTTGTTTTTTCGATTTAAATCACTTGGTTTAATCAATATATATAAACAGCTAATACCATAGAAACAAAAATATTGTCATTGAATAACATATCAATTTAACTAGTTTGATGTTTCATATATGAATTTAATTTTACTAAATGACATTGTCAACCAATGGTAATATAGATAACTGTGAAACATAATGTAATGTGAATTGCTTGTGTAGATTAAATTATGGGAGTAATAGTATATACTTGTGTATTTTCATGTACTTTTCTGCATATGGACTTCAATAGGAAAGGGTAAGAGATCAAGATCCTTCCTACTGAAGGAGATGAACTAAGAGATATAAATCCTAGAGAGAGGTAGTATTAGGCTCAAATACAAATTCATACCCCCTTTAGAAACCAAAACCCCTATTTATAATATCCTAAACTCCCCAATTGGACTAATTGGATAATTGAGCCTATAGTCCATTTAGACTCATTACATTACTCCCCCTTTAAAAATGGACCTTGTCCTCAAGGTCCGAGAAATATCTCCACGAGGATCCCATTGCATAAATTGTAACTTGCTAAAGTTGTCTTCATCAATTGCGCCAAATGTTAGAATTTGCAGGAAAAAATCCCCTTTTGTAGTAGCCCAAATTGTGTATCTCATTTTTGTTAAGCAATTGCCAACCATCCCAGTCCAAAAAATATGCTTCTCCACTAGTGAATCGGATTGGGCTTGGCCCAATTGCACAAAGCTGGGGTATTTGTCCTAGGAGACCACTGGTAACCCTAATTCCTTTCTCCTTCCCGCAGTCCTCCCAATTCGCCATTTCTCCCTTGGCTATAGCAGCTGCTCTCCCACTAATACGAATGTCGCGATGGCTACTACCAACACCAGCGCCCTCGCCACCAGCCACCCACGCAGCCCACCTTCATACCCACGGGCATTGCTGGTGATGTCGGTGGGTAAATCATCGTTTGTGTTTGCGGCTAGAAGAACCTTGATGACCAACAAGTGCCATCATCAGCGTCGGCGGCTAGAAGAACCACGAGCGCCATCGTTCGTGTCCGCTATCATCTTCTCTCACACCTCCTGAGGTCGTGACGATGTTTGGCCCCTCCTCAGATCCCCCTTGCTTCTCGCTAGCCACCGCTCCGCCTCTGCTCTCAACCTGCTCGCCGCCTTGCTTCGGTTCGCTGCCTCTAGGTTTGCTGTCATCAACAGTGATGTTGGCGACGGTGCTTCGCCTTCCACTGCCGTTTGGGCCACCACCTCTGCAGCTGCTATTTCTGATGTCGACGGCATCGCCTTGGCTGTCACCGCCCTTTGGTATGGCGGTTTTGGTCTTGGCCTTCGCATGCTCAGTCTATCTTCCCCCTATCACCCCAGTGCTTATCGCCACGACCATAGCTTCCGCAGTCACAACAATGGTGAGCTTCAAGCTCACCGTCGACTGAATTGCCTCGCCCTCGCGTGTGTGTTGAAACACCCTATCTAACTGTTTACCCGTACGTAGTAAACCATGCTCACTAGGTTGTTTTCTGCTTTGGTGGGGTTACTTCTAGCCCCTACTTTTAGCTTGGCAAATATTTCTTATTCAAAATATGGACCGTTTTCAAAACTTTTACCTTTCTTACAGAAACTAGGAGCCGTGCGTGTTCGAAGAAACATATCAAGATACAAGCGATAGAGTCCCAACGGACTTAAGCGAGAATTAACTACAGAGTAACAGTATTGGAGATCTTATTAGAGAAGCATATAAACATACAACTATTCGGTCCATAACACACTTACACCTCCAAATAATAATACATAATTACATCATCAAGTATACAAGTCATAATACATATAATTTTCATATGAGCTAAGGGAACACCTAATCCCTTGAGCTAATCCCAAAACATAAAGCATAGGCTACTGTCCGTTGCCTCCTCGAAATCCTCTGACGTCCACAACTCTGCTTGTCTTCCGCTACTTGCTCCGTCTCGGTGTACACGTCATGCTATCTAGAGTCATAGGTAGTGGGGGTGAGAACGGTAGGTTCTCAGTGGAAAACTGTAGCTCTGCGCTCTCGGGTTTCATTTAGTTATACTCCAGGCCGTTCAGGTGTTTCTAAGTGAACATGTATACTAACATCCCTACTGGTTATTATCTGGCCTAAGGTCCTGAACAGCTTTATCTACGTTACTAGGTGATAGGGGAACTACTCTTGCTTACTAAGTTCTCGTGCTTGTTACTTTCCTTCGCTTACTTACATAGCCGTCTCGAGCGTTCTCTTGACGGTACTTACCTCATATTCACTTATCTTCTTACTTATTCATACTTCCATACATACATTTTTACATACCTTACATACATACATTCAAGCATACATCACATACTATATTTCTTTCTTTCTTTCTTTTATACTTTACTCGTTCTTTACTTTCCTCTTTCTTTACTTTCTTCTTTCTTGAATTTTCTTTCATACTTTTCTCTTGCTTTCATACTTTCATATTCTTTTCTTTGTCTTGATTCATCTTTCCTGCAAGCCACCTACCTACAGGAAAGTGAATCCGCTGCCAGCCACCTACCGATAACAATCATCAGCATAATCGATTCATCTCTGTGAATCCGTTGCCAGCCACCTACCGACAACAATCATCGTCCCTTTCCCTACCATCCACCTGCAGACAGGGAAGTGACCCCTCATCCTGCCAGCTACCTACCGACAGGAGGGTTGTGCATCGTTGATTCCCCTTCCTTACCAGCCACCTACTGACAAGAAAGTGAATCTGTTGCCAGCCACCTACCGACAACAATCATCGTCCCCTTCCCTGCCATCTACCTACAGACAGGGAAGTGACCCCTCATCCTGCCAGCTACCTACCGACAGGAGGGTTGTGCATCGTTGATTCCCCTTCCTTACCAGCCACCTACTGACAAGAAAGTGAATCTGTTGCCAGCCACCTACCGACAACAATCATCGTCCCCTTCCCTGCCATCTACCTACAGACAGGGAAGTGACCCCTCATCCTGCCAGCTACCTACCGACAGGAGGGTTGTGCATCATAATCGATCCATCTCTCCTGCCAGCCACCTACCGACAGAAGAGTATACCCGCTGCCAGCCACCTACCGACAGCAACATCATCTTTTCTTTCTCTTTCTCATATTCTTTCATCATATCATCTTTTCTTTGTCATAACATTTCTTCTTTTCTTTCATGTCTTTGCACATATCATGGCATGACTTGTTCCCTAAGTTCATTTCCATTATAATCTTTACTCATTACTTGATTAACTTCTAGTCCTATGAATGTACCTTAACATGATGCATGGCATGCTAACATATTACTTTCAATAATCATAATGCATGGACTTCTAACATACTACATCACATAGTCACATACTTCAGTCATATTCATCATTTAAATCATAGCTCGTTGGATTATGTGCCTCAAGACAGATTCCACAAGACTTTCAGGTCTCAGACCGCTCAGCATTACCTGGGGTTCGCTTAGCGGTCTGGGCCCGATGGCTCAGCGGTTAATTGGGACCGCTCAGCGGTACACTTTGCTTAGCGATACTAAGGGCTGCTCAGCAATTACTGACGAATCTAAAACCGATTTCTTTGTTTTCTTTTCTTTCTTTCCCTTTTTTCTCATGGATGCTCCTTGAGGTTCTAACACATATTCCAACCATAAAAAACCTATCTAATCCAGGTCACAGGACCCTTCAGAATCATCTTCTTATCCTAGCATAAGTTCTAGCATACATAAGCATACATACATAGAAACATACACATACACATAATCAAAGACAACCACCAAGGAGGTGATAAGCCATAGTTACCCACTTTATTGAGGCTGATTAGGTGATGAGAAGGATGGGGGAGAGCAGTCCTCCAAGCCTTAAGCACGGTCCAGGCTTACGGTAGAGTTTCTACAGCGTGATCACGGCACACGGACAGAGTTTCCCCTAGGATAGAAATTTTTCTCATTTTTTTTCTGATTATGGGGCTGTCTATTTATAGCCAAGAGGTGCCCTTAAAATTACCTTTTTGCCCCTAGGTTTATTTACAATTTTTCCATTTTTAATTTCGTCTTTAATTAATTAATTAAACTAGATAAATTAGGAGTCAAATCATGAATAGTAACCTAATTATTTAATATTTTCCTCCCCCAAAAATCTGATCCCACGTGCTGCTTCTGGTATCCAATTTTCCCCGGTTTCGTTTCGCTCGTGTTTTATCGCTCGCAGTGCCGGTACGTTGCGCACGGTCGTCCGAAAAATATTCCACTTATACTGTTGCGATCCTCTATATTCCCCCTACATGGAAATATTATTGGTTTAAGGCATTTGTGAATTTTTATCTGGATTATTTTTCACAGATACCTTTAACCCGTTATCTCTCGTCGGTGTCCGAACGGGACCGTTCCGCCTGCGTTTCTGCGATCGCCTGTTCTCACTCATTTTTCCTAATGAGGTTTTGGGCTATTCTAAGGCATCTTAAAATGTTTCCCTCCACAAGGTATGGCTTTTAGAGACTTGAGGCCCTTTGCTCAGTTCTACTGGCTAAACGGGGCCCGACAGGACTGTTTTAGTGTCAGCGAAATCGTCCGAAACTGAACCGATTTCCATTTTACCGACACTTTAGGTTTTTCATCTATCTCTAGGGGTCGTGAGGAACCATTTGAGTATCAGTAGAATTTGAAAATTCCCAACAAAATAATTTCTACTGACCTCAACAGATCAACTCCTACAAAGGGCTCTATGAACAATGGTTTGGGGAAATTTTCACTAAGGGAGGCATTGATGATGTTTTTCTCCTTTCTAAGTTCATTTATAAATTATTTTATTTATTTTTACGAACTTTCTACTAAGAGAAAAATAAGTGGGATGTTACATGTGTGGCTCGCCGTTGATTCCCTCTTCCGCTGGCGTCATCTCCGTCGCCACCTTCAGATCTGGTGGCTTCGATGGTGGTTTTTGCCATACCTCCTCGGGATGAGCTGAGGATGGATCTGGATCAAGCCAACTCAAATCCAGTGCAAGTAAGTCTAGATTTACCTCCCTTAATGCTTGAATTTCTGCATTTGCCTCTACCTCTTGTTGAATTTCTGGATCTGTGATCTGCAAGGCTTGATCTGATGCTGTTGATTTGCTTGTTACCTCTGGATTGTTTTGAACTGTTGTCTCTGCCTTTGCTTGCATTTTTGCTTCTGATTTTGGTAACATTGAGTGGCTCTATAATTCTGATCGCAAATATGTTATTGCCTCTTCCCAATCAATTTTCTACTCTGTAACTTCAATTTGATCAATTTCTGGTAGAATTGATCGAAAATCTGGTTGGTAACGGTATAGGAATGCTACCTCGAAGGTCATCCAATCTGCCGATGGATTTCGCCGACGCCATAGCCGAAACCAAGTTAGATCACGGCCAGCCATTCCATTGGTGGCCTCCAGAAATCTTTATTATTCTAACGCTCCGCTAGCCTTTCAAAGCTTCCACGCACCAAGGATCCACCAGTAGTCGTGCTCTCCATCGAACAGTAACATTTTCTCTTCTGATTTTTTTGAATTTTCTGGTGTGGATGATGAGTTGTTGTCTTCACCATGGATGGTAGGCCTGGTGGTCAACGAGAGCACCATTTGTAACGTGAATAATTTGTGTAGACTGAATTATGGGAGTAACAATATATTTTTGTGTATTTTCATGTATTTTTCTGCATATGGACTACAATAGGAAAGGGTAAGAGATAGAGATTCTTCCTACGGAAAGAGATGAACTAAGAGATAGAAATCATAGAAATCCTAGAGAGAGGTAGGATTAGGTTCAAATACAAATTCCATGTTCCCTTTAGAAACCAAAACCCTTATTTATAATATCCTAGACTCTCCAATTGGATTAATTGGATTATTGGGCTTATAGCCCATTTAGACTCATTACACATAATAAGTATTTTTTGATTATTTATGGATGAGAATCATATCATTTTGGAGTCACGGAAAATCCACACACACTAAAACACAAAAGACGAATCTGGATATAATAGTAGGTCATAGACATGAACGCTGGACACTAATAATTTTATATTATTATTAGTTAGAATTTTTATTTTATTAAAAAAATACATATAATTATTTATGAGCGTATATTGGTTAAAAATATTAATAAAGATTATAGTATAATTAATTTATTTTTTATTCAATAACTTACTTTTATTGTTTGAAAAGGGGAGTGTTGGTTTTTAAAATAGGGGAAAAGTGGTTGTAATTTAAGCATGTCTTAGCATAGAGTGCATATTTTGCTCTCTATAATTTTCAAGCAAATCAATCCAACGAATACAGTAGCAAATCCTTGTATAAATCAAAATTATATTTGGAGTTAAAACGATGGAAAATGAAATATGAGATGAAACTTTTGGAAAAGCATAATTTAAAGCAAAAATCTCATTTTAGACATTACTTTAGAGGATAGGGTGAGACTTACTACTCATTTTTTTTATTTTTATCTCATACTAAAACTTTTTTTATTTTACTCTTTAAAATAAAATGTTCACTTTATAATGTGTTTACGAGTTGAGTTTTGAAAAAAAATTAAAAGCCTTTTTTTAGGAGGCTTAGTCATGTTATAAGTAAGTCCTAAAAGTTTTCATTTTCCTCCAAAACAAAACTCGAAAATACATCGTATCTACGTTTTTTTCCAAAGATTTTTGAATAAGTGGAAATCCACATAGACACAAAAGACGAATGTGGATACGATACAGTAGGTCCTAGACATGAACACTTTGTAACGGACCTATAGTGATAAAGGCCCAAATAGAAATTGGTCCAATTAGTGGAGCCAATTTTATTATAAATAGGGGAAGAAAGGTATTGCATTAGGTATGGAAAATGATATTGAGCCTAATCCTACCCTCTCTCTAAGGATTCTTCTTCTCTCTAGTTTTCCATCTCTATCCTATTTCATTGTAATTTAAATACCATAATTGCAGAAAATATCCAAAATATTCCATTTCTATCCATAATTCATCTTTACACAAATTCACCTCATTACAAATGGTGCTTTCATTGGCCACCATGCCTACCATCCATGGTGGAGAAACCAACTCAGCCTCAACACCAGAAAATTCAGAAAATACAGAAAAGTTGAAAGAGAAATTTCCAATGTTCGACGGAGGAGACGCCTAATGGTGGATCCTCTGTGCTGGAAGGTTTTGGGATGCTCGGCGAACACCAGATCAGCTGCGGTTGGTGAAGGCAGCAGCAGGATTGACTGGAAAAGCCTTGGCGTGGTTCCGAGTATGGCGAAGGCGCAATCCAGCAGCTACGATGTTCACATTCGAACTTGCATTTTTGCATCGTTTCAGTCACCTCGCTCCTGTTCTGCCAGAGATTGTGCACAATGCTGTGCCAGAATGGGAGATCAATTGGGAAGAAATGATAGAAAAATTCAGATCAAAAGTACAGAGTAATTCAAGGAACAATCTACCAGAATCAGAAGCAGACATAAAATCAACAGCAACCGCTCAAGAAGTTGCAAATTCAGATTCAGCAATTCAAGGACAAAGAGGGGCCTTATAAGGCCTTGGACTCTCCCTCCCTAATAGCTAGCTTTTGGGGTGTGGTTCTCCCAAGGACTTATACCCGTTACAATGGTGCTCTCGTTGAGAGCTAGCCAAACGGAGAGGGCTACCTACGGAGGGTTCTGACCGGAGGGGCTGACCAGCAAGAGGCTGAGTGAAGCGCCGAGTGAAGTACCGTAGAGTGGAGACGCCGGGACGTCGGCTCTCGAAGAGGGGTGTATTTTAACGAGTCCCACATCGGGTGGGTTTCTTTGAAAGAGGGGCCTTATAAGGCCTTGGGTTCTCCCTCCCTAATAGCTACCTTTTGGGGTGTGATTCTCCCAAGGACTTATGCCCGTTACACACTTAAAAAAAAAAAAAAAGAGTAAAAGTAGTAGCAACATGCATAGAATGAGAGTAGCTGTATGTTTGAGTAACACAGTCTCTCACCTAGTCACCTTTGAGTTGACCCGAGGAGTTTGAACTTCCGCACTAGTCTGAAGAGGGTATAGTGAAGTGAAGTCTGCTCCTTAAGCAAGGTATGTAATCTGTGTAAAGCAGCAAATTAAAGGAAATTAATTCATTAATGCAACATGGAAAGAGAAAGGGGATGATGATTTAGTTTGTAGTAACTATAATGTATGTAGTAGTAGTTAAAAAAGAAAGCAAGGGGTAGCTACTAGCTGCTACGTAAAAAAGGAGTTGATGGAGGAGGAGTCTGTTCGAACAAAGGTAAGAGTGTAGTGATGCTTTACCAAACAACCTTAGGAATTAATATCACTATGAATTACTTATAAAAACGAATTTTTTTCGTAAGTAATACCTACACATTCCGTTGCAAATTTTTAATTTTAAGTTAGACAATGAACATTTTCTTATGAATTACAAAATTCACAATAAAATTCACAAGTTTTCCTCCAAAATGCAAACAATATTAGCAGCAAATTTTGTTATAAATTATTTCGTAGGTAAAAAAATACACAAAAATTATGCAGGAGACGGGAGAAAAAAAATGTCAAAATGTTCGATTTAACTTAACAAAAAAAATGTCAAAACAACGTTTTCAAAGCTAAATCCGCAACAAAATAGTATTTTTGAACTTAATTGCAAATTTTTGCTGTGGATTTAACTGTAACTTTCGTTTTATGCAAATTTTGCTATGAATTTTCTCGTTGCTATTTTTCTTGCGAACTACGTTGTTGTATATTTTGTTGCAAAACAATTTTGCTGCGAATTTTCTTGTGAATTTATTTTGTTGCGGATTTTCGTGCGAACTAGTTTACTACAAGTTTTCATGGAAATTCTCTTTGCTGCATGTTTGGTTTGCTACAGATTTAGTTACAAATTTTTTTTGTTGTGAATTTATCTGTAAGTTTGCTGCAGATTTTCTCGTGAATAGTTTATTGTGAAATTAGCTGTAACTTTATTTGTTGCAAATTAAGCTACAAATTTAGTTGTTGCAGATTTAGCGGCAAATTTTCTTTGTTGTGAATTTACTTTACTATAATTTTTTTGCAAATTTATTTGTTGTGGAGCATCACCATCATCTCCACCACGACACCATATTATCACCACTGTCTCTACCTTCACCACCACTACGACCACCGTGTTCACCACCAACACCATCATCATCATCATCATCATTATTAGTAGTAGTGGTAGTGATAGTAAGTGGTAGTGGTGGTGGTACTAGTAGGAGGAGGAAGAAGAGGAGTTGCAGTAACAGTAGCAATGGCAGGAGAAGCAGTAGCAGCAACAACAGTAGTGGCAATAGTAGTAGTCTTATTGTTATTATTTTGTATTTATTAATTAAGAATGTACAAAATAAAATATTAACTATATTATAATTCAACTATTTGTCCCAATTTTTTTTTCATATTCCTGTCTTATCATTTTTTCCCAAATTTTAGAACCCATTTCCCAAAATTAATTAAGCCATAGTTTCTTTCTTCCTTTTCCCCCCATTTTTAACTCCTTTTTGTGTAATGAACATTATAATTAAACAAAAAAAGTAGGAATTAAAAAAATGCATAAAGTTGTTACAAAAATTAGAAAAAAACACACACATTGAAAATGTGGCAAAATTAGAAAATGTGGCAGCACATTAAAGTTCGTGTTGTTCGTGCCATCCGCATCTACTACCATCCGCGTTGCTCGTGGTGTTGTACTCGTGCTGCTTATGCTCATGGTCGCTGGTGACCCAGTGGGGTGACCAAATCAAGTCTCGGGCTGGGTTTTACAACTATGGTTCTAGGTGGGTAATAGTATTTTTGCACACAAAATGTGACCACCAAATAGCATCACTGGAGATATGATCACAGTTTTATGTAGGGCTGTCAAAATGAGACCGTCCCGCCAGCCCGGTTAAATAGACTGACTTTACATGCAAAAAATAGGCCCACGAAAATCTTTAAAAAAAAATAGCCCAGCTTGTTTAGGCCCACGGGCTAAATGGGCCTGCCTACGGGCCCGTGAGCCCCAGGAATTTTTTTAAAAAAATTTTAAAATTTTAAATTTTAAATTTTAAAAGTTTCATTTTGGATTCTAAATTTTTTTTGGACTTTAAGAGTTTAGAGTTTAACTATTTGGACTTATAATTGAGCATATTTAACTATTTATTATGTTTAACCACTTAACTATATTGATATTGCTATAAAGCTGAAGTGCTATGAGATAGATATTGATAAATTTTGCATTCAATTCATTCAATGAGTGTCTACGCCCACACATTGATATATAGTTTTAAACCTTGTTTATTATTGATTAATTTACAAGAAAAAGTTCTAATTGTGTTTTTGATCAATAAGACAATAACATAACAATACTCATATCAATGTTATATGACGTCATTTAATTAATGAAAGTTGTATTAATTCATGAATCGATTTCAAATAGCATTTGATAACATTTGATATCTTTCAAGTAAGATAGTTGAATGAACAAAAAAGATAATATAATCTCGTAATCAACCAGTTAAACTATTTCTTTCGATAAACGATAAAAAATAGCTAAAAATCATCGCACATGCTTATTCACAACTTTGTAATTAAAACTATGAAAATAAACTAAAATTTTAATTTAAAAAAAAAAGATGGCGGACTGACTCGTTTAGGCCCACTAATTGACCATAAACGAGTCAAAACTTTAAAAGATGCATAATTTTGGCCCGACCCGTGTAGACCCGCTGGTCTAAACGGGGTTATGGATGCTATTAACATTTTGTGTGTAATTAAATAAAAATTCTTTGATTTGTGCTTGTCTAATAATTTATAACTTGTCTTTTCAAACTTGTCTTCTGCCACTCATCTGCTTTTCAATTAAAAAATAAATTACCCCATGTTAAAACTTTTTTCATCATTCTATTTTATTATGCATAATTTTTTGTCATTATTTTTTTTATCGTTTATTTTATTTAAAAATTTAACATAAAAAGAATTCATTTCTATTTGTATTAGTATTTGTTTTATAATTTATCTATTATAAACTTGCAGTGGATTAAAGGTCACTATAATAGTGACATTTGTCATGTTTTTGTTTGTTTATTTAAAATAGTGTAATACTTAGAAGACTTAACTTATAAGTTTTTAAAATCAACTTACACAATTTAATAAATGATACTTAACAATATATTTTTCATTTTATCTCTTAAAATACTAAATATCATTTATTATAATATTTAAATTAATTAATATGCTCGTAAGTGACATCTCTCGTTCATTTGTCTCGGTGTGAACTTAAGATTTTGATGGGGGTTGTGCATTTATGCTTCGGCCAACCAACCCCTATTTACTCATTTTAATGTATGGTAGTATAGTACTAGGGTATTGAATTCATTGAGTGGACTTGACGTGCAGCAGTTGCTTCTACGTCTCGAGATCTGAGAACTTGCAGGTTGCTGCATTTGCTTCTACTTCAACTTGCAAGACTTTCAACTTCTATTCTTCCTTTTTCATCGTTTGTGTTTGTATCAGGGAAAAGATGAAGTGAAAGAAAGACTCAATCTTGATGTTCATGGGAAGAGCGTGTCAACAGCGGCAATAATCTGAAGAGGTAATTAAGCTTCCTTCCTTTGCTACTTGGGCACTTTGTTTCATGTGTACGTTGAATAGAGGAAGATTTATTCTTAAAATGTTTTATTATCTTGTTTAAACATCTAATTTCCGATGAAAAATATTAATGTGATAGTTGACATCAAAATACTTCTACTATCTATTCTTGTATTTATTAATAGAAAAATGATTGGACATACATAAACACATATGTGTTTAATATTTATTTGTTTATGTGTTTGATAATAATTATTTTTATGTTGTGTGTGTGCACGAATACACGTACGTTTAATATTACTTATTTATGAATTCGAATTCAATAATGTTTGTTTATCTATTTTGAAAGGTTTATTTCTCTATTTTATTATATTTATTTATCTACCCATGATATCAATTTGTATTTGTGTGATATACAAATAGCGAAACTGTTTCATTTTCCCGTTTTCTCTCTCAAAACTTTCTTTCTTTTTATTGGAACAAATAAAATATGGTGACACATACGGTGGTATTGTAGTTTTGTTGTTCAAAAAGCATTTCCGTAAAATTAATCATGAATCATGATAAGGCATATGAATATGCGGCTGTAGTTCCTTCATCCATTAATAAGCATGAGGAACACGTTTGCTCGCACTTTTTGTCATCTCCGGTTCTAATAAAGCATGGACACCATGCTATGTCTGTCTGTCATAGTTGAACGGTGTTTCGTCAACCATCCATGTAGCTATGCCAGTACTTGATTGTCAAAAGTTATTTGAATAATATTTATCATGTAGTTTTAAATTTTCTACATTTTTCTTACACCATATATTCTATTTATTCTTTTTTATCTGTGAATTGACAAAAATTAATATATTCTTATATTAATTTTGTCTCTGGTCAATGAGTTGAGATGACAAAAATGAGTGGACTTGCCGCCGGGAACACGAACGACACCATCGCGCGCTGCAATCTGCAGTCGCTAACTCAGATCGCAGATAGAAACATAAAATGTAGTTCCTCTGAATACCATTGATATTAATGGATGAACCTTACCTTCATGCATTCTCACTCTCTGTAATATCTTTTTTTTCCCCCTTAAAAATAAATGGAGAAAAAGGTTGTCTTGCGGTTTAATTAAATACATGCCTGTGTTGGAAATTAATGGACGGGTAGATGGATCAGTGGTTGTTTTGTTTGCTGGATGCCAATTGTTGAATGTGATGATGTATATGCACGTTATTGTCGGTAATTTAAATAAACTATGATTACTAATATTCTTTTACGCGTCATGCGTTCATTTGTCCATCTAATATTGGCCTTTCAAGTTCGTGAGCATGACGGCATGCATCGTACGTAGTATTTAATTTGCAAATCTAATTATACTTTCGTTCTGATAAATTCTAAACAAATCATTTCTTTGGGTGTTCTAAAATGAAATTGTTTGTTTCTTGATAATGTTGTTGGCAATCGTTTTTTAGATTATCAAAAATCTTATTTGGTTAATAATATATATTCCTAAAAATATGCACGATAAGACTCCAAATATGTTGAAACAAGTTATCTACGAAATCCAAGTGCAAACCATCGAAATCCTCAATCAAAATAGCAGAGTTCAAATGGAACAATAATAAGAGCTACAGCAGCTCAATTTAAGTATCTACATAGTAACAAATGTGAAGTATGCTATGTATTTACGGGTAGGAGAATGAGGTTAGGAGAAGTAGCAGAAGGGGAAATTCAGAGGGAAAGAGGTTATACCAACAATAGCCATGCACGCCTCTTTTGCTTCCTTTTGTATAATGCCACTGATGGGCCAAGCCCAATTAATACATGTCATATAGATCTCGTGTGGTTCGCGAAATCTGTCAACATTCTCGAGAATAACATTTTCAAGAATGTTATTTTTGGTAATGACTCTCTCAGGAATGATAACATTTAAACGTGTTTAGTTCGCAGATTAAATTCCTGAAAATTTTGTAGAAGATGTCTGGAAAAGAATTGTTTATGCTTTTGGTTGATACTAACATTTCTGAGAATATTTTTTGTTTTTCCAAAAATACTCCTAACTAATTTACATATAACTAAATATTTTGTTAACTACCTACAAAACTATTTATTCTCTCAACTTTCTCAACTTTTTAATAATTAGAAATAAATATAGTATATAATTTATAATTTATCTATCATAAACTTGCGGTGGAGTAAAGGTTACTATAATGGTAACATTTGTCGTGTTTTTGTGTATTTATTTAGAATAAAGTGTAATATTTAAAAGACTTAACTTATGAATCTAAATATCAATTTACATAATTTAATAAATGATACTTAACATTATATTTTTCATTTTATCCCTTAAAATATTAAATATCATTAATCATAATATTTAAATTAATTTTTAGACTCAAGTTTCATCTCTCATTCATTTGGCTCATAGTAAAATGCGGTCTGAACTTAAGTTCTTGATGGGTCTGGTAGTTGTGCATTTATGCTTTGGCCAACCTACCACTATTTACTCATTTTAATGTTTGGTAGAATAGTACTAAGGGCATTGAATTCATTGAGTGGACTTGACGTGCAGCAATTGCTTCTACGTCTCGAGATCTGAGAACTTGCAGGTTGCTGCATTTGCTTCTATTTCAATTTGCAAGCCTTTCAGCTTCTATTCTTCCTTCTCATCATTTTTGTGCTCTTTGGTCTTTCGTGAAAGAAAGACTCAATCTGGGTGTGCATGGGAAAAGCACGTCAATAGCAGCAATAATCTGAAGAGGTAATTAAGCTTCCTTCCTTTGCTACTTGGGCACTTTGTTTCATGTGTACGTTGAAAAGAGGAAGATTTATTCTTAAAATGTTTTATTATCTTGTTTAAATATCTCATATCCGATGAAAAATATTAATGTCACGCTTGACATCAAAATACTTGTGCTATTTCTTCTTGTGTTTATAATGATTGGTGTATCCTTTATAATTTGACATCATATTGTCATTTAATAATTTTATATAGTTATATTATATGGACTTACTAATTCACAGCATGCACAAACATTTTTAATTATAATGCACAAACATTTTAAATTGTTATACATAAACATTATAAATTGTTGTGTACAAATATTTTTAATTATCATGCACAGACATCTTCAACTATCATGTACAAACATTCACAAGGGATGTATACAAACATTTTTAACATATTACATAAACATTTTTAACTAATATGCACAAATATTTTTAATTATCGTGCACGAATATTTTTAATATATTATACAAACATTTTTAACTAAATGGAGAACCAGGCTTCTCATTTTGATAGTTGGAATCAGAGTGATATGCATAAAACCTACAAAAGAACGTGTCAACAAGATTATCATTCAATTTCACCAAAATTAGAAGGCAAACTATTCAAAAAATATAATATGCATATGATAGAAAGCAACATAGTCAAACATGATTGAAAGGAATCTAATGCAACTATAATTGGCATGCTCACAAGCAGTTCAAACAAGAAACATGAATTAAGCCAAGAAGTAGAATCTAAAGCTCACGCTCTGTTATGAACAAAAAAGAAATCTAGAGTCCTAACGTGCACCAAACCTGTAGCCTGAACACATTCATGTTGATAACTCTGCTGCTATTGATAACTCTCAAACTTAATACAAAATTAATTGTTAATTCTTATGAAATAAAGTGTTAATGTCATTAACAAACAGGGCAGCAGTAATTCAGATGAGACGCATAGATAGTTTGCAACCATATTACAAGGAAACAAACAGTTTATATTTTGCACAAATTCAAGTCTCTGATCCCCGCCTTAACCAAAAATTCAAGTCAAAAGGCACACCATGTTGCACGAAGAATGCCAAGTATTTATATTTTATCGTCTGGCCACCAAACTTCAACCCGTGAACTAACAAGGGTTTCATCATAATTAATATTAGAATCGTGGCAACTATAACCTTACATGGATCTACACTCCTATTCTTTGTCAACAATCCACTTTACACAGGAAGGAAGTGACACAAAAAGCACAACAAAGTAAGGGAAAAGAATTTCCTTTTAGATAGGTTTTTTCAGATAGGTGAAAGTGTTAAAAATTCCCTTAGGAAGAGTGCACAACAGAGTTCAGCTACGAATTATCTAGATCACAAAAGAACAGCCCCCCACAAATAAACCAAGCAAATAAGATGTTACTAAATCAATCCCGAAAAACAACACAAAAAGCAACAAGATGCTAGGCAACCCAAACATCACTACTCAACACAAGCAGAACCAGTGAACCACAAAAACAACAAACAGTAAAAAAAGAAAAAGAAAAAAGAAGATAACTTTGGAAACAGAAAACTCAATCATAGAGATGTTAACTCATGAAATAGAAAACAACAAGAAATAGTGGTGAAGCTGTTACTGAATGAGAAAAAATGAACTAAGAAAAATCTTTTGGGACAAAAATGGTTACCTCCGAATTCTCTTTTCATTAACAAGAAATAAAGCCAAACCGTTGGCCCTCTTCTTTGTCACTGATAAACAAGCTTCCCACCTGCATTTCACAACACAGATCGGAAACCCCATCAACAAAATTGATTGGGCAAAACGACTTGTCGCAAAGAAAAAAAAAAAAAAAACAAGAAACAACCTTGAAAGAAGTTCTTAGATTACTGAAACTATATATATAAACATATAAAAGCACAAACAAGTTCTTCGATTACTAAAACTATATATATATATATATATATATATATAAAACATATTTAGCAATATACATGGAAGAACAATATTAATATTTCTGCAGCAACACCTAAAAGGAATCATTGGATTTTCGATTAATACAATGTTTATAGAAATATGGGTTTAGAACTATCAAAAACCTTAAGGCAAAGCCTTGAGCCATTCGAGTTTTTAAGAAATAAAATTCCAAAGAAAACAGAGTTTTATAGGTGAAAAACATTTTGGGAAGAAAGGGTAAACCAGGCATTTCGTGATTTTGGGGTTAGAATCAGAATTTCTAAGTGTGAAAAATGATCTTAGAGCTATCAAAAACCTTGGGGTAAGGTCTTGGATCTCTTTGGGTTCTGATAACTAAATACTAACAGAAAATAGACATATTGAGAAAAGCACTGATACATTGTAGTTTCAAGCTTGTGGTCATGGTTATGTTTTATGTGATGTGTTATATGTTAGATTTCATAACATGATGATCCTTTTGATGAATTGCATGTGATTATGTTGGAATATGGAAACCCAGGCATAATATGTTGTTTATGGAACAAATGCTTGGATATATGCTATGTTATGTTTTAGCAAGTGAAAATATGTCTCTTATGCTTATGAGAAAATGATAATGGATGAATGATATATGATTATATATATGTGTGTGTGTGTGTGTGTGGTGATGCTTTATGAGATATAGAATGATGTTTATGTTAAGAAAAGAAAGAACATAAGGAGATATTGAGCTACGATTATGTAAAGAAAGGAAGGATAAAAACCCTTGAAAGAATGAGGTATGATCGTTTACATGGTGAATCATTTATGAATATCTGTGTGATGAGGTATCATGAGAATTGGCTATCAGACCTTAGTGAACTCTTGACCCTAGAGAGTCAGAGCATTCGACCACAGGAAAGTCGAGGTACTAAGTCACCAGGCCATAGTAGAGTCTGGGTGTCGTGGGTGTTCTCGGCCACAGAAGAGTCTGGGAGACCTTGGAGATGAGTTGATTCTGAGGAGCCCTCTCGACCACAGAGGAGTCTAGGAGTCCCTTGACCACAGAGGAGTCCGGGGAGGTCCAGCCATAGAGGAGTTTGGAACGCTCTAAGGACGAGGCAGTCTTGCAAAGTTTCATCAGGGTTCGACCATAAGAGAGTCAGGGCTCACAGAGTAGCAAGTCCGAAGAGTCCTTCCGACCACAGTAGAGTCTATGAGTCCCTTGACCACAGAGGAGTTTGAAATGCTCTAAGGACAAGGCGGAGTCTTCCTGACCATAGTAGAGTTGGGATGGTCATGAAAAGGTACGGATTAGGGTCCCCAACCACAAAAGAGACTGGGAATTTCTCTTATCCCTCATACATCAGAGTGAATGACATATAGGTGAAATGAAGATGAATGAGGTATATGTGAAATGGTCGACAAATGATGAATGGTGTTGGTATGATTGAAAATGCGTAATGCATGTAAAGTATGTGAGAATGAGACCTTGTTCCCTAAGGATTAGGATAGAGAATAGAAGACCTAGACAATAAAAAGATTGGATTTCCTCAGTCACCTAGTAATTATAGGTAGCTGCTCAAGACTAGCATGAATTTCAATAACTAGTAGGGATATAATATAACTATGACACGTAGAGACCCCTGAGCGGCGGATCATAATTGAGAATAGAAATGATTTACGATGACCAAGGTTTCCCACTGAGCACACAGAGTTCTCACACCCACTCCTTTATGGTTCTAGGCAAGCACAACGAGAATGTCAACGCGATACGTGGAGAAGCAACCTCGAAGAAGATGAACTGAGAAATAGGATAGCAAGGGCTTGACTAAAGATATTACGATTAGCCCTTAGTTAGTATGGTCCATGTTTTGCACTACTGGGAGAAAGTACATATATATATTAACTATGATACTACTCTTGTAAATGATTGTGAATATATGTTATGGACCACTTGTCTGCTTATTATTTTGATGTTGTTATGTTTGAGTAATTACCCCGTTGAGCATAGAGCTTTATCGTTGACAATATAAATTCTATCTGATGCGCGACTCATATTTTATATCATATGAATATAAAGAAAAATTTTCACATGGTCCATATTTGCTAAGTAAGAAATATTTTCAAAGATAAAAGTAGGGGCTAAGAGTAACCCCAACCAAAGCAGATAATAACCTAGTGAGCATTGTTTGCGACGTACGCGTTAACAACTAGCTAGGGTGTTTCAAAAAACATCACCATTGAACAGGGATTGATGGCACTTTGTTTTGAAGTTCTTCCGGGGTCTCCATTCTCAGAAAAAGTCCTTGGACTAGAGCCAAAAAGACCCGAAGAATTTAATTGAACAGCAGAAGTGCACATCAACAGGGAAGAAGAAAGAAAAGCCCTACAGAGGAAAGATTTCAAGCCACCTGACAAAGTGAACCAGAACCGACCAAAGAATGAGGGTCCCCCACTCAAATCTGGAAAATTCTAAAATTGGTCCGAATTAACAACTCCCTCTCAAATTCTGAAGGAGATTGTCAACGTCTTCCACTTTTCGACACCCCGACCTTTGAGGAACGTTCCTAAAGGAAAAAATCTATTTTTTTTTTGAGTTTCATCAATCTCGTTGCCACAAAATCGACAATTGCATCGACTTAAAAGAATCACTAGAAGAGCTCATCAGAGAAGAAAGAAGTATTATGGCACAGTTTGTCAAGAGCAAGGATAAGAAGCCCAAAAAGGCCCCCAGCTTTGAGACGAACAAAAGGAACACAAGAGGAAGAGAGAATGAAAACCTTGACTCCCTTGATAACACTAACAATGAAAAGGGTAGACCCCTCAAGACTGTCAATACTATGTCAGGTAGATTCGTGGGAAAAGGAGAATCCACATCTGCACGGAAAAAATACCTTAAAGAGGTGATGCATGTATCCAATCACGACCCAGCCTATCGAAAATTACCCCTGATGTCAAATATCATGTTCACTAATAAAGATGGGAAGGAATGCACCCGACCATGACATTGTAATGATTATATAAGTCATCATGTTTAATACAAAGGTAACGATGGTCCTAATTAATTAAGGCAACTCATCGGACATCTTATTTCGCTATGCCTTCAACAAATTAGGGTTGCACTCTTCAGTTTGAAAAACTCATCGATCTGAGCTCATCAATTTTATAGGAGAGATAATAGACCCAGATAGGTATGTCGCACAACATGTTACGTTTCTGGGCAAAGCCTAATAGCCGGACAGAAAAGGTAATTTTTTTTGTGGTTGATCGATCGTCAGCGTATAACACCTAAATCTGTCGAAAAACACTTAACAAGTTAGGAGCTGTGGTGTCCACCCTCCACTTAGCAATGAAGTTTCCTTCGGAGAAAGGGGAAGTCATCACAATAAAGGCTGACCAAGTACTACCAAGGAGGTGTTACCAAGCAAGCTTGGAGGTTGGTCAGAAACGAAAAGTTGTAGAAAAGAGTTTGGGAGTCAGAGATGAGACGATGGTAGTAGACCTCAACGTTAAAGATCGACCTCAAACTGAGGGGGAGAATTATAGGAAGTACAACTTGATAAAAACCTTGGAGAGGCAACAAAAATCAATAAAACACCTCCCGACACCTACCAAGCAGAATTTGACTAAGTTTCTCTAAGAAAATTTAGATATCTTTGCATGGACAGTCACAAACATCCCCGAAATTGACCCTTCTTTCATGTGTCATGGACTCTGCGTTGACCCCAATACACGATCAGTATCCCAGAAATGAAGAAAGATGTGTTCAGAAAGGTAGACAGTTGTAAAATAACAAATAGACGGACTTCTCAAAGTGGAGTGTATTGCTGGAATACGATATCCCGTCGGACTTTCTAATGAGGTAATGGTGCCCGCGTCTAATGGCAAGATGAGGATGTGTGTTGACTACACCAACGTCAACAAAGCCTGTCCCAAGGACCCTTAACTATTACCAAACATTGATAGCTTTATGGATGCTTCATCCGAATACAAATACCTGAGCTTTATCAATGCATACTCAGGATACAACTAGATCTGAATGCTCCCGGATGATGCAAAGAAGACGACATTCCTCACTTTAGTGGCAAACTACTATTACAAGGTAATTCCATTTGGGTTAAAGAACGCGGAAGCTACCTATTAACAATTAATGAACTGAGTGTTTGACTACCTGATTGGCATCGTGATGGAAGTCTATATGGATGATTGTTGGTAAAAAGCTCAGAAGGAAGCATACTGAAAGATTTACAAGTAGTATTTGAGCGGTTAAGGGCGTATAAAATGAAGCTCAATCCTCTCAAATGTGCCTTTGTCGTAGAAGTGGGAAAGTTCCTTGGTTTCATGCTTACCAACCGAGGAATCAAAGCCAATCGACACCAATGCCGAGCCATCATAGAGAGGAGGAGCCCTATCTCCCCAAAGGAAATACAACAGCTCACCAAAAAAACCACTGCTTTTGCACGGTTCTTCTCTACTTATGCAAAAAGAACCCTTCCATTCTTCAATCTCTTGAAGAAGGGTAAGGATTTCCTGTGAAGTGAACGATGTGAATTCGAATTTCAAAAATAGAAGGAGTACATAGAGTATCCTCCAATCCTTACTAGACTAGAATTAGGATAAAAACTGGTGTTGTATCTATTCGTAGGAGAAGTTGTTGTATGGGTTGTTCTGGTTTGCACCACGGCCTTGGGACAAACCCCTGTCTACTTTTTGAGCAAGGTGCTGCAAGGTCCTGAGACAAGATACCAAAGATTGGAGAAGGCAACATTCTCTCTAATGGTGGCTTCCAAAAAGCTCAGAGCTTACTCCAGGCACACACCATAGAAGTTAGGACCAATCTACCTACCCGAAAAATCCTTCACAAGCTTGACATAGCAGGATAGATGGTATCTTAGGCAGTAGAACACTATGAATATGACCTCTTGTTCGTCCCTCGACCAACAATCAAGGGTCAAGTCTTGGCCGACTTCATCACAGAGCTCGTCGAAGATGGCTTGACTAAAGGAACAAAAGCTGAGTGGTCTTTATATGTTGACGGATCCTTAAATATCAAAGGTAGTGGAGTTAGGGTCATCCTAGAGAGCGACTCGGGAATCATCATCGAGTTGTCCCATAAGTTCAATTTTCCAGCCTCTAATAACCAAGTTGAATATAAAGTTGTGATTGCAGGACTACTCCTTGCGAAAGAGGTCGGAGCTCAAGTAATGGTAGTACACAGTAATTCTCAGCTAGTGGTCTCCTAGATTCGGGGAGATTTCCAAACCAAAGATCCGCTACTTCAAAAATACTTAGAAAAGACTTAGAAGGTTGCAAAAGGATTTTAGAGGATGGAGGTGAAACATATACCCCGAGAACAGAACATAAGGGCAGATGTCCTCTCCAAGCAAGCAAGTACAAAATCAGGAGGGAACAACACAGCTTTTGTTCAAGAGACCCTTTGCGATTCATCAATCACCCCAGGCACAGAAGTTGGGCGAATGGAAGAAGGAGTGACTGGATGACTCCGTTGAAGGAATATATTAAAGAAAGGATATTGCCCTCTAACCCAAAGGAAGAAAGAAGAATTGTATGACAGGTGGCACGTTACATCATGATTGGGGACTTAGCTATATAAAAGAGGACAATCGCAACCATTATTAAAATGTTGAAGCCCTGATCTACGAGGGAGCATGTGGAAGTCACATTGGAGCATGGAGCTTAGCTTTAAAAGTAATTCAGGCAAGGTTCCACTCACCATCATTAATTTTGGGCTCAACTGAATATGTCAAGAAATGTGAAAAGTGCTAGATGAACGCCATGTTGCATGTCGCTCCACCTGAAGGGCTGAAATCGATAGCAGCCCCTTGGTTTTTCGCCAGATGGGGGATAGACCTTCTCGATCCATTCTACACAGGAAAAGGACAAGTCAAATTCATCATAGTTGCCATCAACTATTATACCAAGTGGATCGAGGCCGAAACAATCTCCTCTATCACTATTTCTCAATGTCAAAAGTTTGTGTGAAAGAATATAATCACGCGATTTGGCATCCCTCATGCCATAACTTCTCACAATGGAAACTAATTTTTAGGGAGCGAGTTTAAAGAGTTTTGTAAGGACTATAGATAAAGCTACATTTCACCTCTGTAGAATACCCCCAGACCGTTGGTGAGGTGGAAGCTGCCAATAAAGTCATCCTAATGGGTATGAAGAAAAGGTTGGAGCAATCCAAAGGAGCATGACTGGAACATTTAGATCATGTTTTATGGGCATACCACACAACCCCTCAGTCTGCTATAAGAGAGTCCCCCTTTCGCCTTTATTACGGGTTAGATGCCATGATCCTTGTAGAGATTTGAAGTGAAAGCCTCTGAGTCACCCTATACTCGGAGGAGAACAACCACTCTAGGATGGATGAAGAAGCTAAACTACTCGACAAGCTTCGAGAAGAAGCATACATCAGGGAAGAAGAGCTCAAACAAAGAGTAGCCAAGCGCTACAATACAAAAGGTGTTCCCAAAAGATTTAACAAGGGAGACCTAGTAATTCGAAGAAATGACATAGGACTTCCAACACCTGGACAGGGAAAGTTAGCCCCAAATTGGGAGGGACCCTATCAAGTGAAAGAAGCCGTAGGAAAGGGGGCGTACAAGCTAAGAACAATGAAAGGAACGGAGGTACCGTGAACTTGGAATGCGGCCAACCTTCGAAAATTTTACATCTAGTCTCATAGTATAAAGCTTAGCAGGAGGGTACTCTTTTCCCGATCCAAGTTTCCCTAGAGGGTTTTTAATGGGCCCAAATGCAGAACGGTACACAGCTCGATCATTAATAAAAATTTTTACTTCTCTACATATTACGTATATAAAGAAGGAATTCCTTCCCGAAACAAAGACCTAATGGCCAATCAAAAGGAGACATTCCTTACTCGAAAGTCATGGCCAAAAAAAAAATGATGCCCAAAAATTAAGCATGGACGCAAGCTTAGAGGTTATCAAAACAATCAACTTTCAACTAAATTGTCTGCACAAATAAGAAAAAAAACAGCAAGTATAAACAAAGGTGCAAGAAATACATAAACTTGTAATAAAACATCCAAGGATCTCATAAATATTACAGGCCATAGTTTCTCAAATTCAAGGAAGATCAAGCATGTAAATACAAGAGAACTTTGCCTAAAAGTACAAGAAAATAAAGAACAATAGGCTGATCCTGTTGGGCGAAATCACTGTTATTCGGTTTAGGGCTCCTCTTCTTCGGGCACAAACTCCTCTTCAATAATTTCTGACTCCACCACCCGCCAACCCGACCTAACCAGACCCAAAGGGAGTCGGGTCGGGTTGGTGGGTCGGCAAGTCAGATCCACCGGTTGAACACCCCTACTAGGTAGGCCATTGTCGCCAAGCCTCTGTATCACCCACCTACCACCATGTCGCTATAGTGCACTATAACCATTGTAGTTGTTCGGTCTTCCCTTTTTTTTTTTTCAAACGAGTTGCTACAATTTTATTCCAATTACTGTGACATTTCCTTGCAATTTAAGTGCAATGTCACATTTCCTTACAATTTGAAGGCAATGATCTTGTTTCCTTCAAATTACCCATGTCATAAAAACCGTCTCGCTTCCTTTCAAAGTCTCACGCAATGATATGTTCCCTTCAATTTCTCGTGCAATGTTACATTTCCATACAATTATCGTGCAATAGCCATATAAAATTATATAATAAATTAAAATTATTATAAGTTAAAGTATAATCTCAACAACATAAAATTATATTGTATGATATTTTTGTTTTGCATTAGATTAGATTGGTTTTTAAAATTAAATGAAAAATTAAATCCAAACTTTTACGATTTTGATCGGTTTTATATTTTTTTGAATAAGTTTAGCAATTTAAATATCCCTAATAAATAGGTTAGAAAATTTTTTTTATTAATCATTTTTTTTTCATTGTTAACATAATAGAGGAAACTGCATTAAAATTATTAAACAATACAAAAATTCATCACAACAAATATCGTAAAACTAATCCTTTTTTTCATGTGATAAAACTAATCAGTTACATATGAAAAAAAAAAAAACACACTAACTAAAAGGTCCTTATTTTATGAGGAAATTTTTTTTTTCATGAGCATTTTTTTATTTTTTTACACTGTTGATTTACTTGGAAAGTTAATTTCCTTCTACAACCCTTTTGGCCCAATACTAAATTTATTTATTTAGATATAAATTTACGGATACTTGAACAAAAAGATGTGTGGCACTAGGGGTGTTCATGGCCGGGTTGAGCCGGGTTGGCTTTTACCCGAAGCTGACCCTAAACTCGATAAACTTGATCATCTTTGGGCCGAGTTAAAACCTAAGTTTGGACCAGACCAAAGCTATCTCTAAGTTCAAAATAAAAAATAACATCCATTAAAAAATAAAGTTGAAAAAATTGCAAACTAAACATTATATTTCCTAACTAAACATTCATTAAATCAAACACTACAACCAAATTACATAAAATTTATAATCTTAACATTCCCATTCAAACTTCCATAGTTTTAGTGGAACATAAACAATAACAAATAATAAGTGCACTAAAATAGATTTCTACAAACCAAAGTAAACATAGTGCACTACAATATGGGATGGGAAGGAAAGAAAATAAGAAATGCATAGCATAATAGTATATGCGAGCTAGGCCGAGTGATTCGAGACTAAACCCGAATCCGATATCAATTAAAATCAGATTATTTTTTGAGTTGTTTAAAATTGAGTTCAATTCGGCCAAAATGCTTTGGGCCAGTTTGGGTTAGCGGGCTGGACCGGGTCATGATCACATACCACAAATAAGTAAAACATTCATCTACGGGAGTCTAAAATACAGGATGGAGAGCCTTATTTGCACTCAACGTGACACACTCACGTTGTTTCATAGGCGCCAAACAATGGTTTTGGAATCTTTGTTACTAAGAGTATTTAAATATTGATATTGATATTCATTTGAGAAAGATAAGATAAAATAGATAGTGCATTTTGATAATAGTTTTTTTTGTTTTGTTATTAATTGTGTAAGAACAATGTGAAAATAGTAGAGTAAATAATCAATTTGTTTATGGAAATTCTTTTATATCAATTTAATTGTAATATTTTAAAATTTGGCATCAATTTTTTTAAAAAAATTTATTCTACTTGGCTGACATATAATGTTATGACTAGATAAATGTTAAAATTTAATGATGCCAATTTTTTTAAGACCAATTTAATGTCATAATAAAAGTGATAGTATTAAATTAATGTCATAAAAAATTTGAAGACTATAAATTAATGCAAAATTAAAAATGTTCTCTACACGAAGTCGTGACCTTTTTAAAAAAAAAAATTCAAATGTCGTTTATAAAAATTGATAAGTTGATTAATGGATTAGATTTGTCAAATATTTTTTTATGAGATTATTATTTTCCTAAATAAATATATTCGTAAAGTTATATATATATATATATATATATATATATATATCATTGAACACTTCGTTCATATGTAATTAAGAGGTGATGTATATTGTGGTAGCTAATCTTATTTTTTAATCATGTTGTAGTCAACCATTTATCACTTCGTATAAGTTTAATCACAACCACATTGGCTGCCTGTAGCCACTTTGTGTGTGATAGACCAAGATAAGAACTATGAGGGATGAGGGATTTATATATAGGCACGTGCCTCATAATTTTCACTTAGGCGCACACACAAGATATGGGTCTCATAAACATTACCACACTAATATCTAGGGGTGTACATTGGGTGAGCCAACCGGCACTACCTGCCAAACTCGCTTAACTCGATGCTTGGTATGGAATATTGTATTAGATTATTACTGGAAAATCAAAATAGAATTGGTATATATTTCTGGTATAAATAAATATACTAACCATTGCATGTTCATTTCTTTTATGTTCAGGTGAATCAAATTGCTTTTAATTTGGCGGAGGAAGTTGATGGATACGCAACTTTCCAGCTCTGCTTCTGCAAGAAATTCAGAGCACGGAGATGGAGCAGTAGATAATCAATCATGCTGTCCTTGTTGCTTCAACCATTTTGCAAGGAAGTTGGTGTGCAGGGCAAAGCATCAATTACGCTATTCTTGCTGCTTCAACGTTTTTGTTGAAGACCTTCAACAACTGAAAGACAAGTTGGATGAGACACAGAAAGATGTTGATAAACATGTTAAACATTCCAAGAAGGAAGTACTAAAGGTTCCAGTTGTTTTTGCATGGTTGGAGCAGAATTCTGATCATCTCAGAGACGTGGAGAAATTACTCAATGAAGTAAGAACAAACTGCTGTTCAAATTGGATTTGGAGATACCGAATGGCCAAGAAGTTAGCAAAAAAAAAGGTGGAGGTTCAAAAGTGTATTAAAGAAGGTAATCGGTATGCAAAAATTCAAGACTTAGCTTCACTTCCATACACAGAAGGCCGCCCAGCATCAGAAAAGTCTTTGACGTTTGATAGCAGAAAATGTGCTTATAAGAAACTTTTGGAGGCACTGAAAGATGATACAATTTCTGTGATTGGATTGCATGGCATGGGCGGCTGCGGTAAAACCACAATGGCGATGGAACTTAAGGGGACTGATGAAGCTAAGCGTCTCTTTCACGAGGTACATTTTGTTACGATTTCTAATAATATTAAGGTTGAAGTCCGAAGCATCCAAGATAAAATTGCAAGAGCAGTGCAAATTTTGTCAGAAGGAGATAAAGAAAGTGAGAGAGCCAAAGAGTTAAGCACGAGATTAACTCTTAAGCCCAAGAGAATTCTTCTGATACTTGATGATGTATGGCAAAAGCTTGATTTTGATGCCATAGGAATTCCCTCTGCTAAAAATCGTAAATACTGCAAAATTCTCATTACCACCCGACGCGAAGATGTTTGTACTTCAATGAAATGCCAGAGAAAGATTTCCTTATCAACCTTAACTAATGAAGAAGCATGGGAACTTTTCCGATTGCAAGCACACATATTTAAAGACACCTCTGACAACATAAAGCGTTTGGCGAGGCAAATTTCAGATAAATGTAAAGGATTGCCTGTTGCTATTGTTGCTTTAGCCGGAAGTTTGAAAGGCAAGGATGAAGGTAAATGGAAGAATACATTGGATACATTTGGGAGCAATTCCGTTACCATGGATATTGAAAAAAAATTGAAAAATCCTTACAAATGCTTGAGTTTAAGCTATGAAAATTTGGACACTGAAGAAGCAAAGTCACTTTTCTTGTTATGCGCTATGTTCCCTGAAGACTTTAAAATTCCGGTGAAAATTTTAACCATATTGGCAATAGGGCTGGGCCTAGTTGGAGAAGTTCAATCGTTCAAAGAGGCAAGGGACATAGTGAGTGTAGCTATGGATAAGCTCATAAGTTCTTCTTTATTATCACAATTACATTTTGATGATGAAGTAGAATATATCACAACGCATGACGTAGAATATGCCACAATGCATGACTTAGTTCGCGATGTAGCTATCCAGATAGCAAGAAAAGAGAATAAGACCGTCAAGTGTTTGTTGGAAGAGGATGTGAGTTTGGAATGCGATTCAACAAGATATCTATGGTGTGAGAAATTTCCAAATGTCTTAGACTGTACCAATATTGAATTACTACACATAGGAACAAATTTGGAAGTACCAGATGAAATTTTCAAAGGAATGGAAAGCCTTAGAGTTTTGTGGCTTCAATGGAAAGGCAAAGGGTTTGGATCACTGTCAACCACAGAATTCAAATCATTGATAAATCTTCGTTGTCTGTTTCTAGATTCATGGGCATTAGGTGACATCTCATCTGTGGGAGATATGGCGAAACTTGAAAGCCTAATGTTTCATCAGTGTTCATTCTTTGAGTTGCCTGATTTTATAGTTACACAATTGTGGAACTTGAGATTGCTAGAATTTTCAAATTGTCGAATGGAAAGGAATCCTTTTGAAGTGATTGGAAGATACCCACGTCTTGAGGAACTATACTTCTATGAAGCAGAAATTCCATCTGGTGCACATGAACAAAATGTGGTATCTGGAGACCATGTTGATTTCTTTAAAAAGTTCAGCGTTCCCCAATCATTGAAAAGGTATCAAATAAAACTAGGGGGCAACATGGGAAAACTTGGAGACACAATTCTCAATGGTCACAAAAGTTTAGCTCTTAGTTGTTTGGATACATCAACTTCAAATGCAGCAGTTCTGGATTTGGCCAAAAAAGCCGAGGTTCTGCTTGTGGCAAATATTAAGGGAGGTGGAAAAAGTATCATCCCTGACATATTTAAGTTAGAAAGAGGAAAAGATATTAATTACGGATGGAATGAGCTTGTGTTATGTGGATCTAAGGAGATAGAGTATTTGGTTGACAATGGCAATCATTCCCTGCAGATATCAACTCTCTTTTCCAAGTTGTGTAAGCTAAGAATTGAACGAATGGAGCATATGGGAGCTTTGTTCACACTTGCAGTTGCTCCGAGTCTGGTACAGTTGGAATACTTGGAGATATCGTCATGTCCTAAATTGAAGCATATACTGGCAGATGATGACATAGAGGATATGGAGATAAGTAGACATGATAATCGCAGGTTTGTATTCTCAAAATTGAAAGTGCTTAGCATCTCTTCCTGCTCCATGCTGGAATGCATATTCCCCGCCACTGTTGTTGAGGGCTCTTTTGAGAAACTAGAGCAGCTAACCATAAGACAATGTTCGGCGCTGACTTGTCTGTTCACACTTGGCATTGCTCAGAGTCTGGGGCAGTTGGATAGATTACGGATATCGTCATGTGATGGACTGAGGCATTTACTTGAAGATAATGACACAGAGGAAGAGGAGATAAGTAGACAAGATAATCGCAGGACTGTATTCTCAAAATTGAAAGTGCTTAGCATCTTCTCTTGCTCCATGCTGGAATGCATATTCCCCGCCACTGTTGTTGAGGGCTCATTTGAGAAACTAGAGCAGCTAAGCATAAACAAATGTTCGGTGCTGACTTGTCTATTCACACTTGGCGTTGCTCAGAATCTAGTGCAGTTGGAAAACATAGAGATATCATCATGTCCTAAATTGAAGCATATACTGGCAGAAGATGATATAGAGGATATGGAGAGAAGTAGACAGGATAATCGCAGGTCTGTATTCTCAAAATTGAAAGAGCTTAGCATCTCCTCCTGCTCCATGCTGGAATGCATATTCCCTGCCACTGTTGTTGAAGGATCTTTTGAGAAACTAGAGCATCTAAGCATAAACAAATGCTCGGTGCTGACTTGTCTGTTCACGCTTGGCGTTGCTCAGAATCTGGTGCAGTTGGATAGATTAACAATATCGTCATATGATGGACTGAAGCATTTACTTGAAGATAATGACACAGAGGAAGAGAAGATAAGTAGACAGGATAATCGCAGGTCTGTATTCTCAAAATTGAAAGTGCTTAGCATCTCTTCCTGCTCCATGCTGGAATGCATTTTCCCCGCCACTGTTGTTGAGGGATCTTTTGAGAAACTAGAGCAGCTAAGGATAAGCAAATGTTCGGCGCTGACTTGTTTGTTCACACTTGGCGTTGCTCAGAGTCTGGTGCATTTGGATAGATTAACGATATCGTCATGTGATGGACTGAAGAATTTACTTGAAGATAATGAGACAGAGGACAAGGAGATAAGTAGACAGGATAATCGCAGGTCTGTATTTTCAAAATTGAAAGTGCTTAGCATCTCCTCCTGCTCCATGTTGGAATGCATATTCCCAGTCGCTGTTGTTGAGGGCTCTTTTGAGAAACTGGAGCAGCTAAGCATAAACAACTGTTCGGTGCTGACTTGTCTATTCACACCTGGCGTTGCTCAGAATCTGGTGCAGTTGGATAGATTAACGATATCGTCATGTGATGGACTGAAGCATTTACTTCAAGATAATGACACAGAGGAAGAGGAGATAAGTAGACAGGATAATCGCAGGTCTGTATTCTCAAAATTGAAAATGCTTAGCATCTCCTCCTGCTCCATGCTCGAATGCATATTCCCCGTCACTGTTGTTGAGGCCTCTTTTGAGAAACTAGAGCAGCTAAGCATAAACAAGTGTTCGGCGCTGACTTGTCTGTTCACGCTTGGCGTTGCTCAGAATCTGGTGCAGTTGGATAGATTAACGATATCGTCGTGTGATGGACTGAAGCATTTACTTCAAGATAATGACACAGAGGAAGAGGAGATAAGTAGACAGGATAATCGCAGGTGTGTATTCTCAAAATTGAAAGTGCTTAGCATCTCGTCCTGCTCCATGCTGGAATGCATATTCCCCGTCACTATTGTTGAGGGCTCTTTTGAGAAACTAGAGCAGCTAAGCATAGTCGAATGTTCGGTGCTGACTTGTCTGTTCACACTTGGCGTTGCTCAGAGTCTGGTGCAGTTGGAAAACATAGAGATATGGTCATGTCCAAAATTGAAGCATATACTAGCAGATGAAGACACAGAGGATATGGAGATAAGTAGACAGGATAATCGCAGGTCTGTATTCCCAAAATTGAAAGTGCTTAGCATCTCCTCCTGCTCCATGCTGGAATGCATATTCCCCGTCACTATTGTTGAGGGCTCTTTTGAGAAACTAGAGCAGCTAAGCATAAACAAATGTTCGGTGCTGACTTGTCTATTCACACTTGTGGTTGCTCGACATTTAGTACAGTTGGAAACATTAAAGATATCATCATGTGATGGACTGAAGCATTTACTTGATGATAATGGCATAGAGGATGAGGGGATAAGTAGACAGGATGATCGCAGGTCAGTGTTCTCAAAATTGAAAGATGTTAGCATCTTTGATTGCTCCATCTTGGAATGCATATTCCCGGACAATAAAAATTCATATACCTTCCAAAATCTCCGCAGAATAAAAATAGAAAGATGTAAAAAGTTGGAGGTTATCTTTCCTACTTCTGTTGCGAGATGCCTACCTGTGTTGGTGCATCTATATATAATAGATTGCCAAGAATTAAAGCAGATCATTGAAGAGGATTTTGTGGAGAATCAGAAATTGTCAAATCCTGTTTCTTTCAATCCATGCTTCCCAGGGCTAGTTGTCCTTATAATTATAAAATGCCCCAACTTGAAACATTTGTTCCGTGTCTCCTCCTCATCTGATGACCTTCCTCCCAACCTAGAGCTTCTGATCATAAATGAAGCCAGGGAGCTAGAAGAAATAATCAGTTGCGAACAAGGACAAGGTAATGAGATAGGAAAGGTGCAAGTTAAGCTTCCAAAACCTAATCTTATAGTGCTGATGCATCTGTCTATCCTTTGCCAACCGATTGAATCGCTTGCTCGTTTTGTCCGTGATTGTCCGAAATTGTCTTTGACTTCGTCAATTTCTATGGCCGAGCTTCGAAAACATTTAAATCGTTGGATCGGAGGTAAAATCTTCCCTCACTCAGAAAATGCATTGGAATGTTCTTACAAAAAATAAATCATTCTAAAATTTCAATTCATCGTAAAATTACATAAAGAGATTTTCTTTGTAATATGCTTCTTCGTACTAGAGCTTGCAATTTTGAAGCTTGAATAGTTTAATTAGAAAGAATAATGTGGTAAATAAATATTATGACTACTAGGACATAGAATCACCGTATGAATGCTAAGCTACTTTTTTCAGTTATGAAACTATGTAAATTGTTTTGTATCCACAACTAAATAGTTGAAGGTGCTTTTTTGGTTTTATGAGTTTCACTATCTAATGGAGCCCTCAATTGATGTATTTTTGGAAATAGATACGTCTTCTCGCCCTTTTCAGCATGAGTTACAGCACATCTTTAAGGAATATATTGCATCACACCAAGTCCTTACACATGGAGATACCAGAGTTGGAAATATTTATGAGCCAGTAATACAAAAGCCACTTGGAGAAATTGGAAGTACCATTAAAATTTCTCAGGTAAATGTAAATAATGTAATACAACCTATATTCTAAATCAACAAGAACATCTTATAAATAAACTGCAAGAATGCAACTTATTCTACCTATGTTGTAGTTTATTGCAATTTTTATATAGTTTTAAACACAGATAAAAGGAGAATGTTGTCTTAGCCTAATAGAATGAACCACTTAGGTGATTATGTTGGTTGAATGCAAGAAGTAGTTATGACTCAATCAGAAACAAGGAGCACATCACTTACTGTTACTTTTAGAATATTAATGGAACTATACTAGAATATTACATTTCTTTTGGTCTTTTATTTTTTAGAGTTTTAATAGAGGCAATGAAGAAGGAGCTACATCACATAATGACGAGATATTAACACAGCCAACTCATCCAGAATCAACTAGCCCATCTGTTACTTCTAAGCAGAAATCATATCCACACGTAAGTTTATGGTTCTTCAACTTGTTTATTGTTTATAATTTACCATAGGAGGAGTGCAATTAAGAAATTGGAATGCCTGACATTAGAAATTTGGAACTAATTTTTTTGTGAATATGTTACTATCATAATATCACACTCATAATTAGGCTCATCCAAACAGAGACATACACTCATAAAGGAGTGAAGGCCGTCATCTGTTACTATCATACTTTTAGGATGACAATCCAATCAGTTTAGTTCAACCTGTGGATGAACCTATAAATATTAAAATCTTGTCATCAGTAGCAGAGGAAGGAAATTAAACAAGAGATAATGAAGTAGATATTATTAATGAAGTTCAATTACTAAGCAACATGTCTTTTGGAATGGCAGAATACTGAAGGAGCAATGACGGCCACTATTGGAGAAGGTCCAGCATTAGTAAAACCAACATCACAAACTTTGGGTTCAGAACTGGCAACTCCTCTACATAAAATACCTTCAAGTGTAAGTTCATTAGTAATTAGGCAGACAAACTAAGTTCGTTCTTGTTCAATATTTCAATTTCGATTAGAAGTTGGTGGATCAAGAGTCAACCATGGAACCAAGTATGCTGGACCAAAGACATGAGCTTGGCGAAACAGTAGTAATCACTGTAGTTCCTAAAATAACTATTATATACCTCCTCATGATGTTACATTAATTTATGAAAGATCGTTTCATTTCAAAGGCATGATGTCAGTCAAATAAATTGAAATGCATCCTACCCTTTTTGTGATGTGTAGAGTATCGGAGGTAACATAAATGAAAGCTTTCAAGAAGGTTCTATATCAGGCGAGATTACAAAAGCAACTATTCCAACTGATGCAAAAGGCAATGCATTGGATGTTGTGGTTGTAACTGACACCAAGACAGGAACTTTGCAGTGCCAGAAGATGCACAATGTTGTTGATAGTATCCAAGAAAGGTGTAACTTGATAAATAAAGAAGGTGAAATGGATGTTGTTTCTGATGGCAGCATTGAGGTTCATCCAAGTTAGTGCTCTTTTCTTACATTCTCTCCTCCATGCTTCCCGTATGTACTTAAAATAAAAATGCCAGAGTAAGAATTTTTGAGAAAAATTGCTAGCCAGAGAAGGATTAATGATGTGACATATGCACTGATTATTAGATAAATTGGTAGGACATATATTATTTTGTTCTATCTTATGAATACAAATTGTGGCAATTCTCTTAGGCTTTATAGCATTGCTAGTATGTACATATTCTTTAACACTTAGGAGCATATGCAGATGCTAGTAGCAGCCATTCGTGGATCGTAGCAGAATTGGGAGCAATTAAGCACTCTGCTGATCTGGATGATGCACATATTGCTCTGCTTGTTGAGGCAATAGCAGTTTATCCACATCTTTGGAAAGTTATTGACAAGTTTAGCGTACGGTTTCAAGCTTGGAAGTTGAAGACTCTGGCGGATATGTTGTTCTTCCTTCGCAATAAGAGGGCTGCCAGTGTTACTCCTCAACAAGAAAACAAGTTCCAGGAACTATGCGATGAAGCTGTTCAACTTGGATTTGATAAGTCATGGGTTGATGAGATGCGTCGGCGTGTTATGGTCAGGGATCCTGGACTAGACCATGCACAGGCGCGACTCGGTGAGCTAACTCAAGAACTTGGCAGTCTTCACAAGTTTATCGATTCTCAGAAGAAATGTTTTGATTTCCTGTGATATGGATCTTCTGTCATGTGATCATGTTCATTTTTTTCCCTCCTCGTTTGAAACCACTTGTTTGTGTTATTTGCAATGTTTTTAGAATGGGACCCTTATGTTTCTGACTTTGTTTTCATGGATTGTTAGTACTTGTCATAACTATTAGCATGATTTTCGATTTTTGAGTTGGAACTTATTATTATGTTAGAACTATAACACGTGCAAATTTTGGACAACACTTTCCTAGTTTACACTTTGAAGTAAAAATTTTCAAACCATAATACTAATATAAGGGGACAGAATCGCAGGAATTTAAGTATTGCTATTTCTTTATAAGTTTTGGTTTACATTTACAATGCGTTTTTACTTTAAGAAAAAACGTATTTCATCCAATTTTTTTAAGTAAAACATTTTAAACTTAAAAAAAAATTTACCTTCTATTTTAAAGAAATAATTATATTTTAACACTTGTTATTTAAAAAAAAACATTTTTGGAAGTCAATTTAAATGGAGCTAAATTTTCTAATTTCTCAACAAGAAGTAACATTGGAGGTAACAAAACTTGATCAGGCAAAGAGGTAACAAATGATGGTAATGGGCTCCATCACGTTATGTTTAGATAGTAAAACCTTTTATTTAGTGATCATTTAGATTGTGATCATTTAGAAATCATATATCTCTTTTAATAAGAGTTAAACATAGTCTCTTTAATTTATCCCTTAACACAAGACAAAAAAAGATGTTACTTAAATTACTAATTCTCAACTTAGAAATCATGATTTGAATGGCCACACAAATAATATTCATCCCTTCTTTCCAAAGTTGACTTGAGAATCAACAAAAGAACAAATTGTAATGTAAGTGAACCAAACATATTAGTTGGCATTAAACTAAAAACTATTTTTATGAATATATGATTGAATTCCAAACATGATAATTGATTTCTAAATGAATTCTTTTCCCGTATTATGTATTTGGTTCTAAATATGGTAATTGATTTATAATTCAAATCAATTCAATTCAAATCATTTCTGTTTTCATTTGATTCCAAACGCATCCAAAGGGTTTGTAATACAAAAGCCACTTGGAAAAATCAAGAATACCATTAAAATTCCTCAGGTAAGTAATGAAAATACTAACCTACATTCTATCCAAGATGGAGTGAATAGCTAAGCTAGAAGTCCAAGAAACATTGAAAATGATATAGTATTTTCTGGACAATTTGCATAAATAATATCCAACAAAAATATGGTCAAAGGACTATTCTTAAACATCTAGTAGACATATATAATCAAATCCAAAATAAACTCTAAAAGTATAAAACTAGAATTAAATAATTATTCTGAAGGTAAAGTAAAACCCTCAACTATTGAGTAAACAACTTAAATTATCCTACATTGATCTACTTATCCAATCTGCATCGACAAGTGTTTCTTATACATAAACTACAAGTCTGCAACTTATTCTACCTATGTTGTAAACTAGTGCAAAAAATTTGTCTTAGCTTAATGGCATGAATCACTGAGGTGAGTATGTTAATAAGGTCATTGCTTGAAAGTAGCACGCATTATGAGTCAATTTCAATATCAAATTGATTTAAGTGGCTTGTCAATAAATATGATGAAAGCAATGTCTCAAATAGAGACAGGAACTTGGCAGCGCCATAAGATGCAGAATGTTAATGATAGTATCCAAGAAGGCTCTAACTTGATAGTATTTAGAGTTGAGATTCTGATGAGTCTATAATACAAAAGACAATTGGAGAAACCAAAAGTAATATTGAGATTCCTCAATGTAATCATTGTTAAAGATGAAAGGAATATTTGACGTAGAAACAAGAGACCAAGAAACATTGAAAATAGTATTTTATAACAACTTAAAAAATTAATATGCCAACAAAAAAACACTCAAACGGAATATTTCTACTCCTTCTGTAGACATATAGTCTAATCCTAACTCCCAAAACAAACACTAAAATTAGAATTGAATAACTATTATTAAGGTAAAGTAAAATCCTTATTAGGAATACATATCTAAAGCAAATTTTATTGCTTGTAAATTGCAGGGGAAAAATGTATGGCTTAGCAAAAAGGAGGTTAATGCTAATGATGTTGTTATTCTTTCCTTCTTATTCTTCGAAACCAGGCTCAACCAAGTTGATAGATACACTGATAAAGAAAGTGAAGGCTATCAGTTTGAGGATGATGATCCTATTAGGAATACGGCGATTGCCAAATAGCCACACATTCTGTTTCATTATCATGAACAGGTGTCTGTTATTTTCTAGCTGGTTGAGTCTAACATACAATTAATACTAGGCTTTTTGTATGCATAGCACAACTTGATTGCACAAGCACTGTGAGTAATAATAAGTGGGGGAACAAGAAATGCAGGTTGTTCTCTTCCTTTTTCTTTATTGCCCCTTTTTGATTTTTATAATTCCTCAATATTGGTATGCTGGATGAATGCACCGAGAAACTTGGTGTTTGTGTTTCTCCCCTTATTAAGTTAGCCGAGGAATGCAGATAAAAGTGCCATTAAATGGATACTAAGAAGAGAAATGCTGCAATTTTCGTACCAAGTGCCTTCTTGGTTGCTGAAGAGGCCTGAAAGGTGTTGATGAGCTTCTTCAAGGAGCTACAGAAGCAAATGCACTGTAGCCATTCTAAGCACAACATCTTAGATTTAACTGTACACTATATATGTCCCATTCAGTTTGATACCAATGAAGCATTAACCGCATATATTTTTAGAGGGTGGAGTTTTTTAATTTCTAACATTAATCAACTACACATGGAGATCTAGTGATTGGTTGTTCAATTTACTTATTGCCATATGATTAGGATGTGTGAAACTCTTGTAAGAGGTAGTCTTTCCTGCTTCTTATTTGAGATGGTTGCCAGAGTTGCAGCGTCTAGAGATAACAAAATGCCAAGGATTAAAGCAGATCATTGGAGAGGAGGGTGACATGGAGAATCAGAAATTGTTTTGTTTCTACCCCACGACTGCCACAACTTGAAACGTTTATTCTATGCCTCCACATCTAATGACCTTCTCAACCTAGACATTCTCATCACAGTGGGAGCCAGTAAGCTAGAAGAATTGATCAGTTGTGAACAAGTACAAGCTGATGGGATTGGAAAGCTGAAAGTTGAGTTTGAAACACTTAAATTTCTAGCGCTGGTGAACTTGTTCAACCTTTGCCAAGGGGTTGGAATTGCCAACGCCCACGATCCGTGTTGTCCACGATTCTCCAGAACTCTCTGTCTGCATCAGTTGCTACAATGGTGGAGCTTGAAGGAATTGTACAAAGGTAATCCTATATACGCACTGCATGATGATAAAGTGCTTTTCTTCCATATGTGATTCTCTACTATGATGAATGTATAATTTTGACTATAAATTTACAAACTTTGAGCTATACTTATGTTCTTTTTATTTTTGTTCTAACAACGTACATGAAAATGCAATTGTAAAAAATGGTAACTTCTCACCTAATCATATACATTTTCATAGAATATAATCATATCTGAATTAAGATAATCTTTCTAACTCATTGATTTCTGGAAGAAAAAGAAAAAAAAAATAGACATTGGAATGTTCTTCAACAAAGTAAATTATTCTAAAAACTTTAATTAGCATAAAATCAAATAGATAGATATTCTTTTGATATGTTCGGATAGAAATGATCCTCCTCAGCGGGAGCTACTCGACGTTGTTGGTGAAATTAAGTCAGATTAGCTCTCTATACCTGGAGATACCAACATTGAAAATCCTATTGAGGAAGCCACTGCTGAAAATGGGAATCCATCAAGTAGTAAAGTTGGTTCAATTCAATCTTCTTAGATAATGGTAGGAGATCTTATCGCATTCCTTTTTATATTTCATTTCATGTCATTACACCCCATTCCACTCACTTTTCCAACCAAATGAAGATTATCTTTCAGTGTTTCTTAAATTGAAGAAGAGTTAGAGAAGGAATATGTTGAAGTTCCTTATTCAGATATACCATGTGTAGCAACTTCACCAACAGATTCAAAATTGAATGAAACATCATCGTTCGAAGGGGCAAGGGACAAAGTGAGTGCAGCTAAGGAGAAGCTCATAAGTTCTTGTTTGTTGTCACTGTCATATGATAGCAATAGAAGAGAATGTGTCAAAATGCACAACTTAGTTCGCGACGTAACCCTCCGGATAGCAAACAAAGAGAATAAGGTAATCAAGTGTTTGTTGGAAAAGGATGTGACTTTAGAATGTAGTTCAATAAGATATTTATGCTGTAAGGAATTTCCAAATGAATTGGACTGTTCTAGTCTTGATTTTCTACACATAGAAACATATATGGAAGTATCAGATGATATTTTCAAGGGAATGGAAAGCCTAAGAGTTTTGTTTCTTAGTTCGAAAGACCCAGAGTTTGGATCCCCGTCTACCATGTTATTGAAATCGTTGACAAACCTTCGTTGTTTGTTATTAAAAAGATGGAAATTAGGTGACATCTCATCTCTTGGATATATGAAGTCACTTGAAATCATGGCATTGCATCATTGTTCATTCTTTGAGTTACCTGATGTTCTAGTTACACATCTTACGAACTTGTGATTGTTACATTTGTCAAAGTATGGCATGAAAACGAATCCTTTTGAAATGATTGGAAGACACTCAAAGTTAGAAGAACTGTACTTTCATGAGATTGAAAGAAATGTAAGTGGTCTTCAAGAAACATGCAACTCTTATTTCCGATTATGTTCGATAAAATCTGAACGGTTTTTCGATGAGGACCACATTGAATTTTTTAAAAAGTTCAGAGTCCCCTAAGCATTGAAAAGGTATCAGATAAAACTAGGGAACAAATTTGATTCAGTGTCCCTCAATGGACATAGAACTTTGGTTCTTAGTTGTTTGGATACATCAAATGTGGCGGCTAAGGAATTGGCCAAAAACACAGAGGTTCTGTATGTAACAACAATTAAGGGAGATGGGAAATATGTCACCCCTAACATATTTCAAGGAGGAAGAGTTATGAATTGCGGATTGACTGAGCTTTGGTTAGACGGTTCTAAGAAGATAGAGTGTTTGGTTGACACTAGCAATCATTCCCAAGAGATAGGAACTCTATTCTCCAAGTTACGTAGGCTAACAATCAAAGAGATGGACATGTGGGAGCTTTATACCGTTGTGTGCCTCTTAGAAGCCTTTTTGAGACTTTAGAGCAGCTATATATATAGATAATTGTCCAGTGCTAACATGTCTGTTCACACCTTCGATGGCTCGAAGCCTGGTTCAGTTGGAAAGTTTAAAGATATCTGAATGTGAAGGACTGAGGCATATCCTAGATGATGACACACAGGACACGGAGATAAGTAGATAGGAAAACAAGTTGGTGTTTCCAGAATTGAAACAGGTTGACATCAGAGAGTGCTCGATGTTGGAATATATAATACCAATCACTTTTGCACAGGGCCTTTTACAATTGGAGTCTTTGAATATTTCTGATTGTTCTGAGTTGAGATATGTGTTCGGACAACACACACATGGGGATCAGAATCAAAATGAACTCACCTGAATAAATCAATGCAAAATAAGAGGTATTTTTTGCCTTGACGGGCCTGACAAAATTGGACAACCAGTAAGCTTACAATTACAATACCTGAATTTGTGGAGAATATACCAGATGAAGTCTATTTGTGTGGTTTTAAAAAATTCTTTTACCTTCCAAATACTCAAGACATTGGAAATAAAGGAGATCACTGAAGAGGGGGATAGAAAAGAATTGTTAAATCTTGTTTCTCCACAGCCATGTTTCCCAAAGCTAGTTGTGCTCATCATCACAGGCTGCCATAACTTGAAACGTTTGTTTAGTGTCTCTGCATCCAATGAACTTGCCAGCCTGGAGTTTCTCATGATAGAGGGATCCAGTAAGCTAGAAGAACTGATCGGTTGTGAACAAGGACCAGGAGAGGTGAAAGTTGAGCTTCCAAAACTTCAAATTCTAGTGTTGGCGCACTTTAGCCCTTGCCAAGAGGTTGAACTTGAATTTCCCACACTAACCACTTGTCTTGTCCACGATTGTCCAAGACTCTCTTTGACTTCATCATTTGCTATCCTTGAGGAGCTTCAAGTAAAAAATAAAACCGTACAGAGGTAAATTGATTCTATAATTCATTCACATCGCATGAGCTATTTTGTTCTATTATATATTCAACCATGTTAGTTTTTTATTTTTTATTTTTTATATCCAAAGTTGAAAGTTGAACGAGCACTTTTGTTACTATGAGTTTCACTGTCTAATGGAGCTACTTATTAGTATATTGTGGAAATAGATCGCATTTCTTACTCTTCTTTAGAGAAGGTATGTGAAATCGCCTGCGAAGATATTGAACAGCGTCAGGTTTTTACACTTGAAGATAATGGAGTTCAAAATCTTGAAGTGTCTATAACACAAAAGCCACTTGAAAAAGTTGAGAGTACTATTGAAACTTCTCAGTAAATATTGCAATACAAACCTACATTCCATCAAAGATGAAATGAATAATTGATATAGAAACAAGAGACCAAGAAATGTTGAAAATAGTATTTGAATGACAATTTGTAGAAATAAGATCCAACAAAAAAGTGGAGGTTCAAAGGTATATTAAAAAAGGTGACATGTATATTGGAGAAGAAAGTGAATGGCAATAATTTTTTTCCCCTTAGATTTCAATAATACCACAATATTTGTCAACTAAGAGGCTAAGCCCAACAGCCTTACATAATGTGTCAATTGAAATATATATATATATATATATATATATATATATATATATCTGTGTGTGTGTGTCAAGAACAAGAGGCATTATCATTTATGTCTTTGTGCAAAAGTCGTAATAAACCTAGTAAAACCCTTTTTTATTGTGTACATAAATTTAAGATGTTAGATTCCTCAGGTGTATAAGTGAGAGAATTTGTTATTAGATTAATAAAGTAATAAATGAGACTCATTCTTACTTTATTGATTCAATAGTGATTCACCACTTTGGCCCTGTGTGGTTCACAGAATCTGTCAACATTCCCTGGAATAACATTCCCTATTCCCAGGAATGACATTCTCATGAAAGACATTTAAACATGTTTGGTTGGCATATCTGGGAATGAATTGTTCTTGCGTTTGGTTGACACTAACATTCCTGAAAATATTTTGTTTTTCCAAAAATACCTCTATCTAATCAAAATAAAAAATTGATCATCACACATATTAAACTCATATTTGAATATAATTTACATATAACTAAATCTGTTCTCAACTACCTAATTTTTTTTTTCTCAACTTTTTAGTAATTAGAAATAAATATATAATTTTTCTTATTTTTCATGTTACCTGTAATTACTCAAATTTCATACAAAGTGCATATATCAAGCTAAAATTCCTTTGCATAAACCTTGTCTCAATCAAAATATTTAACTTGGAACATAAAAACCACAACTTAGGTTCATAATCCATTCACATCATTATCATTTGTGTTTAAATTTTAGCTTCCATTGCAGCAACCGCTTCATCTGCATCTTCTGCATTGGCACCTTGTGCTCTATCTTTACTAAAAACTCCTCCCAACTCTTCAAAATGTGGGAATGGCTTATTGTAAAGCCCTTCTTGCATTGTGACTTAAATGTAAAGCCAAAACATATAAATAAAATATAAGAAGTGATTAGAGTAATATATAAATGTAATATGATAAGTGATTAGAGATTTTACCTTCACTCATTCATTGAAATTTTCTTTTTCCACCATAATCATTTTGTCTTTGTCATTCCAACAAAAACCACTAGCTGTCGGGTCCATCATCTCAACAATGGCACAATAATGCTTCTTCAACACCTTCACCCTAGAATCAATATGTGGATTAGCTTTAAGACCACATCTAGGAATTTTTTTCATTGATCATTCTCTCGAGTTCGTATAACTTGATTTGAATGTTCCATTATCACACTTCCATGACGTAGTAGCAAGCTCAATCAAACATTCAACTAACTTTGCATCTTCCTGAGGTGTCCATTGAAGCTTAATTTGCTTTGTTGGATTCATTTGTGAACTCTCTTCCATCACTATTTTAGTGGAATGAAGCAATATATTATAACACAATTCACATTCATAAAGCAACACAAGTTAGGAAAAAGATTATAAGTAAATAAGTAACTCGACATTAAATTTACTACATAAGTTCAAATTATCGAAATAAACATTACAAATTCAAAATGACACACCGAAATAAACATTCCAAGTTCAAAATAACACAACAAAATAAACATTACAAATTCAAAATAACCAAAAAAAAATTAAAAAAGGAACATGATAAATGAAAACAATTATCAAGGATTATGTCCTGTCCTCCATTGGTTCTACATATTTTGAGCATGATCATCCCTCCATCTACCCCAAGCATATTACTTGTCTCAATATGGTGCATCATCTCACCATCTAGTTCCAAATCATTTTTCATGCCTTTACCTTGTATATCCTCATCCTCATCAAGATCCACATACATTTTCCTTATGATATGGTTATGCAGACGACAATAAGCAGTTATGATTCTTCCTTGAGTCTTAATAGGATAAAAAGACCTCCCTCTCAAAATTGCCCATCTTGCTTTCAATATTCCAAATGTCCTTTCTACAACATTTCTAGCTTGTGAATGTTTCATATTAAAAAATTCTCCGAGTGTAGTTAGTTGGTTTTCATTGAATTCACTTGAATGATATCTCTGCCCTCTATAAGGTGCAAGAAACCCCTCACAATTCATGTATCTAGCATCGCACAAGTATTAGTAACCTAAATGTGACATAAAAACTTAGCATAATTGAAAAAGACATCAAATGGTTACTTAAATAAAACACTAATGACTTAAATATAACCTTTGTAGAACACTAAATCCATTATGACGAGAAAATGCATTTCGTAATACCCTAGAATCACTAGCTGAACCTTCCCAACCTGCCATTACATATATAAATTGCATGTCAAGAGAAAACTCTCCAAGCACATTGGTGGTTATGTTACGTTTTCTGTTTCGATATCTGGTTTATTAGACTCAAGAACATTCACTTCAACATGAGTGTCATCTAAGGCTCCTAAGCAATTCCATATAGAGCAAAA
>QANU01001826.1:0-26771 GCA_003254905.1 Nissolia schottii
GCTTGGGCTTTCATTCGATTGAATTCCTTAAGGATTCGAATGCAAACTACAAAAATCGCCTTCTGAGACTCCAGATCGTAAACTTTCACTGTTCCTAGGGTTCCAAGTAGTACAGTTACGCGTTTCATTTTTCTACCGTTCACAAAACCCTTTTTACACAATATCCCCCCAAAATACTAATTAACAGTTATACAGTCAAATATACAGATAGGCACATATACAGTTAAAAACTAAACCACATAGACAGTGGGCTTAGGGTTACCCACTTCCTATGTGTGCTCCGATCCGAGATTTGCGATGAGGGAACCGTCCTCATCACGGGAATATATTCCTCCTATTTTTCCTACGCGCGATAACAGCCCTACGACGTGCCGGCGTGTCACTGACAGTGTAAATTTCTAAGTGTTTTGTTTTTGTTTTGTTTTTTTTTTTTTTTTCACTATTGAGGAGGCGTTAAGCCTTTTATAGGCACGCCCCCCTGTCTCCTTCCCTCTCCGTTCCATTCCCTTTCTTTTTCTTTATTTTAAAATTTTATTTTATAAAATCATAATATTATATTATAATTTCCTAACACACATAATTAATTACCTTCCCACGCACGCGCGGTCACCCCGAAATATTTCCATCGCGCCCTTGCAATCTACCAGTCTTCCCCCAGCCATCCTTAATATATTATACTTATCAAAAAATTAAAGTTTGAGAAAGATTTTCGTAAGGAAAAGGCTGGGATGTTACATGTAACATCCCGACTTTCCTTAGGAAGACCTTAGGCACGACTTATGACTCTGGCTTAGGTAAAAAGAACAAAGCAACCCAAAATTGGGTTAGAGGAAAATTATTTATGAGACTTGCCCCTTAGGTTGGAAGGGAAAGACTAGGAGGTTAATGTCCCACAAGGTGCTATAAGATTGGTGTTCAGTTGGAAGGAAACGGGAATCTGGTTGGGGACCAAAGGGGTTTGCGAAGGTGTGGATAACAGAAACAAGTCCCCGGATGTCTTGTTTCGGACCGCCACCCTGGCTGGAAAAATTCATAGATCACGGATATATATAATTGGGATTTTTTGGGACTCGTGTGTGGACCAGGAATGGTTAGAAATAATTAAAATAGAATAAGGGCTAGGATATTTATAATAACTATAATAAAATAATAATATAATAATAATTAATTAATAAATAAGTGAAAAATTAAAACAGCAAGGGGGGCCACGGCTATAAATGGCCCCTTGACGAAAACTTATTGAAAGTTTAGGCTGTTTACTAAACTTCTGTTAAATTCCATTTTCCCATACCGCTCAAGCACACCGCGAGAGCACTACCGGACTTCCGAAAATTTCTTGGAGCATACCATTGCGACAAGGATTTTCTCCACCCTCCACCTACCAACCTCAAATCCGCGTAGGAAGTGGGTAACTCTTAGCCCACTGATAAGTCAATTTTATACCCTAAGTTATTACTCCATAAGTGGGCAAATGCATACTAAAATGTGTAGGTTTAATACTTAATCAATATGATTTTACACACTATCCTCTTTTATGAAGAATTAAGAAAAACGACAAGTTTACGTATTATTTTAACCATAAGTATTTAATATTTCCCTTGGAGTTTTCTATTATAAAATTTCAGGAAATGAAGGTTCAAGAGGATCATTGAAGATGTGAAGAGAAGATTTGGACCAAGGAATGAAAGATCAAATTCAATTCCAAAAAGATTTGGTTAAAAGATGAGCTGAGAATTTCTGACACTGACTTTGCCATTGATTTTGAGCCATGATAGAGATTGAATCTCGATTTGGCGTAAACTACAAAGTTGTAGCTCTATCTCTTAGCTTTAAGTGGCAATTTGAATCACCTCAATCGAAGGTCTGTAGCTCAAAATATCGCAGTTTTACTGACTGCTGTGCAAGTCAGCTCGCTGAGCTATTTCCCTAAACCGCTGAGCGTGAACAGTACCAGCGCTGAGCGAACTAGCTTCTAGAAAATTCGCCAGCTGGCACCAGCTGTCAAACCGCGTCCGCCGCAACATCGCTGAGCGAAGTTACTGTTTACGCTGAGCGATTCCCCCCTGAAAACACCTATAAATAGGGGGCCAAGGCTAGCATTTGGGGCATTCCTTTCCATTCTCTTCCACCCCTCCCCCAAGGTCTCCTAGGCCTAAGAACCCTTCTTTTCCTTCCATATTCTTCACTTTTCCATTTTATTTCAAAGCACTTAGGCTATGTTAAAGTATTTTGTTTTCTTTAAAGCTTTGTAACGAAGTGTTTCCGAATTAATTCCAGGTTTTATTGTTTCATTTCTTCTTGTCATCTACTCTTTCATTCTCTTTATTTTCTCTTTCTTGCTTTTCATTTGCTTTAATCTTCCATTGCTATTTACATTCTTCCGTTCCTTTATTTACTTCTTTGTTTCTCTTTACTTACTTTAAGTTTATTTACTCTTTCTATTTCCTTTTCCTTTACTTTTACCTTTCATTTATTTCTTTCTATTGTCATTTACTTTTCCCTTATCATTTACTCTTTCCATTGTTATTTACTTTTCCTTTCTCTTTATCTCCTCTTTCTTTCTCTTTATTTACTTTGAGTTTTAAATCCCCCAACCATGGAGGGGTAATTTCTTAATATCTTGCATGCGGTAACTCAAGATAAAGATTAATTTGAGGTCTTGCGCTTAAAGAATATTCATGACTCGTTCCACCTTAACTAATGATATAGCGATTGCATGTTAATGGTTAAGGCTAAATCTAAGTTAATGAATCTTGACGATTGTAGGATTTATTAAACTATGATTAAGGAACTTTTGGAGAACTAATCAGATCTGATTAGGTTGTGCAATTGGTGCTTAATTAATATGGGTTTTAATGCTGAGATCTTGGTTTTAATACCTATATTAACAAATGCTTAAGGAATTGACGATCGTAGTTTCTTAAGTAAATTGCATATTAGTTAGAGATCTCAACTAATAAACAACATCTCCTTTCATGAATAATTAACTAAGAACCGATGAGAATTAATCCTTAATCTTGAAACCCGTATGCAGGATATTGCTTTTATTATTGTTGTCTTATTCTCGTTTACTCATTTTTAAATTTAACAAACAAAACCCCCCGATTTACTTAACTATTGATTTGGTTCTAAATTGCTTCTTTGGGAAACGACCTAGGTTAACCCCCTTTACTACGTTCTCGGGGTTTACTTGGTTTATAAATTATTATTTGATCGCGCACTAAAATCTAACGACGTTTTGGTGCTCGTCAAATTTGGCGCCGTTGCCGGGGAAGCAATTTAGCCAAACTCTTTTCTCCTCTCTCTATTTCTTTTTTGTTATTTAGTTCTCATGTATGACTCGTTCCTTGCCTGACCTTACCTTAGCTAATTTTGATCCCGAAATCGATAGAACGCTAAGGAGACTAAGGCAAGAATTGAGGCAACAAAGAGAACCTCCTATTATTACTAATAATACTATTCCTGTGACAGGAAACATGGCAAATCCTGCACAAACTTGGGGCCAGTTGGCAGCCTGATTATTCTTATGAGCCATCCGGTGTAGTTTTCCCTGACAACGCCATGGACTTTGAAATAAAGTCCAATTTTTTACATCATTTACCAAAGTTCCATGGTTTGCCGTCTGAAAACCCGCACCGCCATCTCAAGGTGTTTGTGATGACCTGTAATACCATGAGATCTCAGTCTGCCACCCCTGACTTAGTAAAGCTTAAAGCTTTTCCATTCTCTTTGGAGGGTGCGGCACGAGACTGGTATTACAGTATTCCACACAAAGCAGTTAATAGCTGGCTGGGCCTAAAGAAACTGTTTCTTGAAAAATACTTCCCAGCTAGCCGAGTTTTCGCACTACGGAAAGAAATTTCCGGCATCCAACAGAGGCTCGATGAGACCCTAGGCGAATATTGGGAAAGGTTCCAAAGCTTGTGCGACATGTGCCCACACCATGGGTTTACTGACGTACAGCTATTGGAACACTTTTACGAAGGTCTAAGCCTATGGATCGGAAATGGATAGACTCTGCTGCTGGTGGTATTCTCAAGAATAGAAAAACACCAGAAGAAGCCCGACAATTGATCAGTGAGATGGCTGATCATTCAAGATACGAAATGCGCGCAAACAGGAACACTAGAGGAGCATATGAACTTTCTGTTGACCCCCCTAACAATGAGTATGTGTCTTTTACTGAAAGAATTGACAAATTAACAGAAATGGTCAGTGTTATGGCCATGGGACACCAAACTCAGGCGGTATGCTCTCTATGTCCTGATGGCATTTCACACTCTCCCGAGCAGTGTCAACTGCTCAGGGATGAGACTTCCACAGTCGCGGTAATGTTCCCGGGAAAGCCAGATCAGTCCAACCAGCAAAGGTATGATCCTTACAGCAATACCTATAATCCCGGCTGGAAGGATAACCCGGCATTTAAATGGAGCAACAACTCTAACACCCTCAACCCGCAACCACAAGCCAAACCATTCCAACAACAAAGAAGATACATGCCTCCTCCGCAGAGGGCACAGCAGCAATTCCAACCCACACCATCACAACAGTTCCATTCCTCACCACAACTTCCACAACCTACCCCTGCCTCAGAAAACTCTATGTTACAAGATATGATGAAAATGATACAGGAGATGCAGGCATCTCAGAAAAAGTATGAGGCTGCTTTGTCAGCAATACAAAATGAAATCCATTCAAGCAAGCAGTCCCAACCGAGCAGCTTATCCCACCTTCCCTCACAGACAGTTCCAAACCCCCGAGCAAATGTAAGTGCTATAACTTTAAGATCTGGAACTGTTTTGCAGGAACCACAGATCAAGGATTCTGAAGAACATGGCGATCACGTAGTAGTAAAAGACTCCAGTGAAAAAGCCAGAAAGGAAGACTCCAACAGAGACACTGAAGCAGAAAGTTTGAAGCAAACCGAAAGACCTAAACAGTACCCAGAACTAGTGCAGACAAAAGAAGTACCAGTTCCACTTCCCTTTCCGCACAAGGGTCCTAAGCCTAAGTCCGCTGCCGCGCTTCAGTTGGAAAAAGAATTCTTGGAGACATTCCGGAAGGTAGAGGTAAATATTCCCCTGCTAGAGGTAATCAGGCAAATCCCCAAGTATGCAAAATTCTTGAAGGATTTGTGTACTAACAAAGGAAGGCTGAAAGACACTGCACAAGTCAGTATGGGTGCAAATGTGTCATCCATCATCAAAGCCAGTCCTTTACCTCCAAAATGCACAGATCCAGGTACGTTCTTAGTCCCTTGTGTAATAGGACAACGATTATTTACCAAAGCCTTGGCAGATTTAGGAGCCGCAATCAATGTTATGCCAAAGTCTATCTATCAATCCTTGCACACGGAAACTCTTAAGCCAACCGGATTAATAATACAACTTGCCAACCGAAGCACCACCAGACCAGAAGGTATTTTGGAAGATGTTTTAGTAAAGGTAAACGATTTAATATTCCCCGCAGACTTTTATGTTTTGGAAATGGAAAATGACATCAATGTAAACCAGCCTACATTAATCTTGGGACGTCCATTCTTGAAAACTGCACGGGCCAAGATTGATGTACATGCTGGTACATTATCCATGGAATGTGGGGATATGCATGTGCAGTTTGGTTTACCTGAGGCCATGCATTACCCTTCTGAGGAACATTCAGTTTTTCACATCGATGTCATTGACTCTTTAATTTTGGATGCTTATGACATATGGGCTGATAAAATGCTAGAACTAACATCTGAATTCGAATGCCCTAATTGTGATGGAGTTAATAACTTGTGTTCTATCTGTAAAGAAATAGACGAATCCCTTCAAGAAGGTCTGGATAATAATTTTGTGAATTCTGAATTTGATCTACTTAATGCATCGCCTGTTTTAGAATTGAGTGAAGTTGCAGGTACAACAGACAGTAAAGCAGTAGGTCCAGAGTTGAAGGCTCTTCCTTCTCACCTCAAGTACACTTTCTTGGGAGAAGATGACACGCTACCAGTGATAATAGCAAATGATCTCTCCTCTCAGGAAGAAGAAAAATTGGTCGATGTACTTAAAAAGCACAAGAAAGCCATTGGATGGACCATCGATGATATCACTGGAATTAGCCCTTCTACATGCACCCATAGGATACTCCTAGAAGAAGGAGCAAAACCAGTTAGACAACCGCAAAGACGACTTAATCCACTCATACAAGATGTTGTGAAAAAGGAAGTAATGAAGCTTTTAAAAGCTGGCATTATCTATCCTATCTCAGATAGTGAGTGGGTGAGTCCCGTGCAAGTGGTCCCAAAGAAGTCTGGAATTACAGTGGTCAAGAATGACAACAATGAGTTGATCCCCACAAGAGTACAAAATAGCTGGCGAGTTTGCATTGATTATCGACGCCTTAACAACGCCACCCGAAAGGATCATTATCCCCTGCCATTCATCGACCAAATGCTTGAACGACTGGCAGGTAAATCTCATTACTGTTTTCTTGATGGCTATACAGGTTACTTCCAGATTCATATTGCTCCCGAGGATCAAGAAAAGACCACCTTCACGTGCCCCTTTGGTACATTTGCCTATCGAAGGATGCCCTTTGGACTCTGTAATGCACCTGCTACTTTTCAACGCTGCATGATGAGTATTTTTTCTGATTTTCTGGAAAATTGTATGGAAGTTTTTATGGACGATTTTACTGTTTTTGGAACTTCCTTTGATTCTTGTTTAGAAAGTCTTGCTAGAGTACTTCGACGTTGCATCGAAACTAACCTTGTCCTCAATTATGAAAAATGTCACTTTATGGTTCGACAAGGTATAGTTTTAGGGCACGTAGTCTCTAGTAAAGGAATTGCCGTTGACCCCGCTAAAATAGAAGTTATTTCTTCTTTGCCTTACCCCGCCTGTGTGCGGGAGATTCGTTCCTTCCTTGGCCATGCAGGTTTTTACAGAAGATTCATCAAGGACTTTAGCAAGATCGCGCATCCCCTTACCTCCCTGTTGCACAAAGATGCAGATTTTGTTTTCGATGATAAGTGCAGGGAAGCGTTTGACACCTTGAAGCATGCCTTGACGACAACTCCTATCATCCAACCACCAAATTGGGAGTTGCCATTTGAAATTATGTGTGATGCATCGGACCATGCTGTAGGTGTTGCTTTCCCAAAGGGTTGGTAAGTTTCCACATGTCATAGCTTATGCCTCAAGGACTTTGGATGCCGCGCAATCTAACTACACCACCACAGAAAAGGAACTATTAGCTATTGTCTTTGCTCTTGAAAAATTTCGATCTTATTTGCTTGGTTCTAAAGTAGTGGTGTACACAGATCATGCCGTTCTAAAGTACCTTCTGAAAAAACCAGAGGCCAAGCCTAGGCTCATTAGATGGATGCTACTACTCCAAGAATTTGATTTAGAAATTAAAGATAAAAGTGGAGCAGAAAATTTAGTAGGAGATCATCTAAGTCGCCTAACTCATATCTCAGCCGACCCCTTTCCTCTCCGGGATAACTTTCCCGATGAATCCCTATTAATGATATCAGAAAGACCGTGGTATGCAGATATCGTTAATTACTTGGTCTCTAACAAAGGGCCCCCATATTTTTCAAAAACTCAGTTAGCAAAGCTGAAAAGTGATGCTAAATATTATATATGGGAGGACCCTTATCTGTGGAAAATTGGAAGCGACCAAGTAATTAGACGGTGCGTCCCAAGCTCTGAGTTCGAGTCTATTCTCAAATTTTGCCATACCTTTGCAAGTGGTGGCCACTTTGGACCACAACGCACAGCCAGAAAAGTTTTAGATTCAGGATTTTATTGGCCTTCATTATTCAAAGATGCTTATGAGTTCTGTAAATCATGTGAACAATGTCAAAGAACAGGTAACATCACTTGGCGAAATGAAATGCCCCAACAACCACTATTATTTTGCGAAATTTTTTATGTTTGTGGGATTGATTTCATGGGACCATTCCCTGTTTCACATGGTTATACTTATATTCTTTTGGCTGTTGACTATGTATCAAAGTGGATTGAAGCCATTGCTACTCGAACTAACGATGCTGCTATAGTTATGTCTTTTGTCCGCTCTAACATCTTTTGCAGATTTGGAATGCCAAGAGCAATCGTTAGTGACCAAGGAATGCATTTTTGCAACCGGCGCATGGAAACTATGCTCCGCAAATATGGGGTTGTTCACAGAGTGTCTACACCCTACCATCCCCAAACTAACGGGCAGGCAGAAGTGTCCAACCGGGAGATTAAAGGAATCCTGGAAAAGATGGTAAAGCCCAACAGGAAAGACTGGTCACTGCGATTGGATGACGCATTATGGGCATATAGGACCGCCTACAAGACACCTATCGGGATGAGTCCCTTTCGATTAGTATTTGGCAAGCCTTGCCATTTGCCAGTAGAATTGGAGCATCGAGCATACTGGGCTGTAAAGCAATGCAACATGGATTTGGAGCAAGTAGGGAGTCACCGGAAATTACAACTTCAACAATTGGAAGAACTCCGATTGGATGCATATGAGAACTCCCGGCTCTACAAAGAAAAGACCAAACGGTTCCATGATAAGAACATTCTGCGCAAATCCTTTCAAGAAGGACAGTTGGTATTGCTTTACAACTCCAGGCTCAAACTTATGCCTGGGAAGCTCCGATCGGGATGGGACGGTCCTTATGAGATTACTAAGGTGCACCCATATGGGAAAATTGAGCTTAAGGATCCAAAGACTGCTAGTACATTTGCAGTCAATGGACATCGTCTGAAACCATACCATGACACTGCTGGGGATCTCCAAGAGGAAGCAGAGGTTCAATATCTTGCCATTCAATGACCAAGGAAGCTGCTATCAACGTCCAACTTAAGGACGATAAACAAAAGTGCTGGGTGGGAGACAACCCACCGTTTGTGAGCTTTTCTATCCTTATCTCTTATTTATTTATTTTATCTTTATTTTTTCTTTCCTGCCCTATTTTGTGCATCAAAGCTAGTACAATTCTTAAAGTGTGGGGTGGGGAAGTTAAGAGTTTTTAACTGTGCATTACTTGTGAAATTCATCAATTAGGTATAATTTAGACTAACTGATGATTAATTTGTGCAAAATGCATGGCTATGTTTTAATTATGGCATTATGCTTGATTGAACATTTTATAAATCCTGGCATGTTTTAATTAATTGAAGATATTACCTGGTAAGCTTTTGAGCCATTTATAGGATAGCAACCTTACATGCTATTCCTTTCTTTGTTGTGTGTACACTCACTAGTATTCAAATCCAGAACTTGCTTGATTCTTTGCATTACACTTTTGCCTTTATATGTGACATGTGACATGATTGAGGCATTTCTTGTACATCTAGCTTACATTTCCATATAAACCTACCTTGCATATGTGACCCTTGATAACCCCTTTGAGCCTTAAACCCTTTTATTGTATAATTAGCCCAAGGGCTTAGGAGAATTGTGGTCCATCTGTTCATATGTGCTAAGCAATAAGTGTGGGGTTGCATGAGGCCATGTAACATTTCAATAGGGGGGAGAGCAATAGAGTAGCAATAGATTATTGTTCCTAAAAAAAAAAAAAGGGGGCAATTTTTTGCAAAAACAACCAATGAGCACCAACAAAAAAAAAAAGGGTTAATTAAGTTTTTAGTCCCTGTAATTTGGGAAAGTTTGGTTTTAGTCCTTCTGTGTAAGTTTTAGTCCCTGAAAAATAGCAAAATTTGGTTTTAGTCCCTGCTAACGGTGGATGGGTAACGGTGCTGACATGGCGCTTGACGCCGCTGACGCGGCATGACACGTGGACACGCCACGTTGGCAGAGCAGAGCGGTTCGGATCCACCCATTTGCCACGACCCGACCCGCCCCAGTTTTAAAAATTAAAAAACCCTAACTACCCAAAATCCCCAAATTAGTCGTGCCCCTCATCCCCTTGCCTGGAGCACCCACCTGCACGACCACCACGGCTTCGTCTGCCGCCGTCGCCGCCGCACAAGTTGTCGTCGCTGCCCCTAACTGCTCTCTGCTCTCTCTTGGACTACAGGGTATTCGACTTCCCCTTCAAGCGCGCGAGAGAGAGGCCGTCGTGCCTTCGATCGAACAAACACGCGAGGCTCTCGTGCTCGTGCTCGCGAGGTCGTGGTTGTCCTTGTGGGGCTGTCGTGGTCCCATGGCTTCGTCGTCTCCCGTGCCACCATGTTCCGCCGAGACCCACCGTGACCTTCTCTGTTTAAAGTGCTGCTACTGTTTTCTGCTTTGCTGCTACTGTTTTGATGTTTTCTGCCTCTGGACCATTCTGCTCCCTCTCTCTTTGTCGTCCTCCATGGCCAAGCAGGTAATACGGCACCGTTTAGGGGTCCGGTGAAGTGAAATAGCAGCGGTTTGCTAGCAGAAGACCATGGTGGGCTGCTCCGAGAGGACAACCACGAGACGACGGCCACGCGACGCGTGAGGGGGGTGATGCAGATTTGAGGAAGGTGACGGGGGTGCTGCAGAGAGAAGAGAGCAGCCCCGCGCACGACGGCGGCTTGTGCGGCGGCGACGGCGACAGCGGCTGGTCGGAGGCGATGTGGTGGGGGAAGGGGGTGCGTGGTCGGGGTGCCAGATTTGGGGATTTTTGGCCCGCGGATTTTGGTTTTTTTTTAAAAAAAAAAAACGGGTCAGGTCGGGTCGGGTTCTGGGTTGGGCCAAAAGACGGACTCTGCCTACGTGGCGTGTCCACGTGTCATGCCGCGTCAGCGACGTTAAGCGCTACGTCAGCACCGTTACCCATCCACCGTTAGCAGGGACTAAAACCAAATTTTGCTATTTTTCAGGGACTAAAACTTACACAGAGGGACTAAAACCAAACTTTCCCAAATTACAGGGACTAAAAACTTAATTAACCCAAAAAAAAAATACTCCCCTAAGCCATGAAGTAAGCAGTGACAAGAAAACCCAATAAAGATCAAGGTCCTTGCACTATTGTTTAAGCACATATGCCATGAATTCTACTAAGTCTTAGGCTTTAACTCACTGGCCATATGAATATCCCACCTTGACCTTGACCCCATTACAACCTGTAAAAGACCTCTTGATGCATGTCATATGTATTGGTGATCCATGATGCTTAGAAGAAAGTCAAGCCTATGGAGGCGACTCTAGTGCAGTGTTTTGAGAGAGCATTGAATAAACCTATACACTTTGAGTGATGAGTGACACACACACTAACTTGTGAGGCTCAATTGATTTTAACATGCCTTGATTTATTCTTTGTTCATGATTGATAATGCCCAGGAAACTAGTTTTAAAGCACAATGATATTATCTCTTGTCTAATGTACTCTAATCCTTGAATTGTCATGAATTTTGCACAGTTGTTTGGTAGTTAGCGAGTCGGCTTAAGTGCCTCCCTGAGTTTCGCGGCTTTGTAGGGGGATGTACATAGTGTCGCCGCACCAAAAAGATTTTTCATGATGTTTGTTCCTTTGCTTTCACTCTGAGTTTTGCTTAAGTTCTTAGTTTCTTGCATGAGGACATGCAATTGTTCAAGTGTGGGGTAATTTGATAAGTCAATTTTATACCCTAAGTTATTACTCTATAAGTGAGCAAATGCATACTAAAATGTGTAGGTTTAATACTTAATCAATACGTTTTTACACATTGTCCTCTTTTGAGAGAAATTAAGGAAAACGGCAAAATAAGGTATTAATTCTCTTCGAATGTAATATTTCTTTTGTAGTTTTTCTATTTTGAATTACAGGGAATGAATGTCTAGGAGGATCAATGAAGATGTGAAGAGAAGATTTGGACCAATGAATGCAAGATCAAATTCAATTCCAACAAGATTTGGTTAAAAGATGAGCTGAGAATTTCTGACACCGACTTTGCCATTGATTTTGAGCCATGATAGAGATTGAATCACGATTTGATGTCAACTACAAAGTTGTAGCTCTATCTCTTAGCTTTAAGTGGCAATTTGAATCACCTCAATCGGAGGTCTGTAGCTCAAGATATCGCAGTTTTACTGATTGCTGTGCAAGTCAGTTCGCTGAGCGAGAGTACCAATCCGCTGAGCGAACCAGCTTCCAGAAAATTCGCCAGCTGGCGCCAGCTGTCAAACCGCGTCCACCGCCAAATCGCTGAGCGATTTCCCTAAATGGCTGAGCGATTTTCCCCCTGAAAACACCTATAAATAGGGGGCCAAGGCTAGCATTTGGGGCATTCCTTTCCATTCTCTTCCACCCCTCCCCCAAGGTCTCCTAGGCCTAAGAACCCTTCTTTTCCTTCCATATTCTTCACTTTTTCCATTTTATTTCAAAGCACTTAGGCTATGTTAAAGTGCTTTGTTTTCTTTAAAGCTTTGTAACGAAGTGCTGCCGAATTAATTCCAGGTTCTATTGTTTCATTTCTTCTTGCCATCTACTCTTTCATTCTCTTTATTTACTCTTTCTTGCTTTACATTTGCTTTAATCTTCCATTGCTATTTACATCCTTCCGTTTCTTTATTTACTTCTTTGTTTCTCTTTATTTACGTTAAGTTTATTTACTCTTTCCATTTCCTTTTCCTTTACTTTTATCTTTCATTTACTTCTTTCTATTTTCCTTTACTCTTGCCTTATTATTTACTTTTCCTATTGTCATTTAATTTTCCTTTCTCTTTATCTACTCTTTCTTTCTCTTTATTTACTTTGAGTTTTAATCCTCCAACCATGGAGGAGTAGTTTCTTAATATCTTGCATGCGGTAACTCAAGATTAAGATTAATTTGAGGTCTTGTGCTTAAAGAATATTCATGACTCGTTCCACCCTTAACTAATGACATAGCGATTGCATGTTAATGGTTAAGGTTAAATCTAAGTTAATGAATCTTGACGATTGTAGGATTTATTAAACTATGATTAAGGAACTTTTGGAGAACTAATCAGATCTGATTAGGTTGTGCAATTGGTGCTTAATTAATATGGGTTTTAATGCTGAGATCTTGGTTTTAATACCTATATTAACAAATGCTTAAGGAATTGACGATCGTAGTTTCTTAAGTGAATTGCATATTAGTTAGAGATCTCAACTAATAAACAACATCTCCTTTCATGAATAATTAACTAAGAACCGATGAGAATTAATCCTTAATCTTGAAACGCCGTATGCAGGATATTGCCTTTATCATTATTGTTTTACTCTCGTTTTAATTGCTTTCAAGTTATCAACAAACAAAACCCCCCGATTTACTTAACTATTGATTTGGTTCTAAATTTCTTCTTTGGGAAACGACCTAGGTTAACCCCCTTTACTACGTTCTCGGGGTTTACTTGGTTTATACATTATTATTTGATCGCGCACTAAAATCTAACGACGTTTTGGTGCTCGTCACCCACTGTCTATGTGGTTAATTATTTGACTGTTTGTGTGTTATCTGGAATATCTGTCTGTAAAAATGTTAAGTAGTATTTTTAGGGAAATCAGGGTCAAAGGGGTTTTTGGTAATTTTGATAAATGAGACGCATAACTGTACTGATTGGAACACTAGAAACAGTGATAATTTACGAACTGGAGTCGCGGGAGGTGATTTTTCCAGCTGGCATTCGAATACTACAGGAATTCAGTCGAATGAAAGCCCAAAATGAGCTTTCCTTCGAATGAGTTCCCCAGCAGTCGAATGAGGCGAATTTTTAGGAATTCAATCGAATAAATCCCCTCGTATTCGAATGAAAGGATGCCGAGGGAATTCAGTCGAATGAAAGCCTATTCCAATCGAATGAAAGGACTTTGAGGGATTTCATTCGAATACCTCAGCTAGCATTCGAATGAAACCTGGCAGAGTTGGGTGTTTAAGGTTCCTAAGGAATCCAATAAGTAAGGTTAGGCCATATCTATGTAATTGAGCATGCATCATGAGGAAGGGTCGTCGTAAGAGTTAGGGCGACTTTAGACAATTAGAAGTTCACGCTAAAATTTAACGAAGATCATAATCGAACCCTAAGGAATAAAAGCAGAGCAGAGGTGACGGATCACCATGGATTCGAGCGGCCTTAGGCAGAGTCAGTAGTTATATGATTAGGAAACCCCTATTCTCTTAGCAAAGTCTTACAGGCACGCCCCTCGCCAATTTGGCAAGACGAATTGGTTATGAGCAACGCAGGTAAAGAGACCTGATAACGATATGTAAAACGGGCATAGGCCCAAAGATACAACCGGGCATAGCCCCACACATGTAAAACAGGCATAGGTCTGTATGAATGATATGAATACTAAGGGGCCCCACGAAAAGAGAAAATAGAAACGGATCGAGTCATATGGCCGATCAAAGCGTGTCCACACCGGATCACTCATAGGTTTGGTCCCTCGCCATTCCAGAAAGAGGGGATGGTTGCACTAATTGCATTCGATGTTTACCTCCTATGAGCCTTGGATGGTTAGCTACCATACTGGTAAAGAGCGCTGCCGGGTCGATGCAATAGTAGCAAATAGAGGTTGTAGTCCGAGGCCACGGCTACAAAGGTGTAAGGACTAAGTAGGACGCAGCCATAGAGCGCGTAAGAGATCCCCAGATTTTCCCCCATGCACTATGAGATTAAATGTATGCATTGCTAATTGATGACATGATGATAAGTATGTAGATTTATCTGCCTAAGCATTATGTATAACTGTTCATGCATTATATATCGTCAAGGGAACGACCCAAGATGAATAGTAGGTCTCTAATAGAAACGTCCAGTTAAAAAGCACAAAGCCCAGGTAATGACAAGATTAGAAAGCCAATCACCTAGTAACATAGATAAAGCTGCGCAGAGTATAGGCCCAAGACCATAATCAGTAGGGTGTTAGTTGCATGTACACTTAGACTAAACTCTGAGCGGCCTGGAGAATAACCGAGAAACAGAAAGCCACAATTGAAATGTTACTCACTGAGGACCTACCGTTCTCACCCTCACTCACTTATGGCTCCAGGGATGGAAGACGAGTCTTACTATGCTGATGCCGTGGAACCTGAGGAGGATATGCGCAAGGAGACCTAGCTGGCTGTGTAGTAGATATTACAAGAAAGAAATAAATGTATTGCTTTACATGTGTATGGGTTGTGTAATATAAGTAGCATATGGTGTATATGGGCATGTGCAAAGGACCCGTGAATTATGTAACCTATGTATCCACTATCTTGGAACTCGACTTACTAAGCATATCGATTGTTATATTACTTTGTTACACGCACGGCTCTTTTGTTGTGAACTGTATGCTTGACACAAAAAAAAAACGGGTCCTTATTTTGCTAAAACTACTATTTTCGAAAACTGAAGAAATGACCATGAAGTAAACAACCTAGCGGGAATTTCGTACGGCTCGAGCGTACGGGATCGGCTAGGGGTGTTTCAAGGGGCCGCCCTCTTGGCTAGGCCGGAAGCGGACCATATCATCATTCATTCATCACATGTCATGAATGCCATCATTCATTTCTTTCATATGCACATTTATCTTTCTCATCATGCTCTTGTTCCTACATTTCATTCTCATCTTCATTCATTACTCATTCATTAGATAACGACTTCTAGTGATCTATCCTCATGATGCATGCTTGCTCAAACTCATAACCACATAATCACATTATAATCTAAATATAATTCATTTGGGCATGGGAGTGTCGGAACTAGGTAGCATAACACATCTTCCAAAACCTTACCTTCATAAACTTTCATAAAACAATTCCCATGAAGCTACCACCGTTCAGGCTGCTCAGTGCCCATGAGTACCGCTCAGCGCCCATTGGCACCGCTCAGCGCTCACAGGTACCGCTCAGCGGTGCCTAGAGTCAACTTAGTCACGGATCAGTTTTCAAACCATTTTCCAAAGGTTATCTCCCAGGCCGCTCAGCGGTTCATGGAGCCGCTCAGCGCCCTGGGCATGACCGAAGCTCCTCCTTTGTTTTCTTATTGTTTCTTTAAACCATAACCATGGCCACTTCTTGGGCTTCATACTAGGTTCCAACCATCACCATACAAGCATGTTTAACTTAGAAAAACATAAGAATTCATAGCCAAGTCATCTACCTATCCTAACCAAACATTTCTAACATAAACCTAACATAGAACATAAAATCAAGCAAGCATATAAAAGCCACCAAGGAGGGGGCAAGCTTAGGATTACCCACCTTCTTAGAGCCCTAGATAGGTTTAGAGATGGCTATGGAGGTGAGGGTGAGGTGAGGGTGCTAAGTTCTTCCACTGGCTTCCAGTTCATGACAGTGCTCCAGCACAGTTTCTGAACCGAACGAATTTTCGGCAGAGCTTCGGCTAAGGGAGGAATTTCTCACGAAATTTCTGGTTATGGGGGGCTATTTATAGCCAAAATTCTGCCCCTTGTAATTACCCTTTTACCCCTCTTCATAATTACCAAATTGCCATTATCATTTTCTTTAAAAATTAATTAATTTCAAAGATAATCCATAAGTCAAATCAATGAATAGTGTTTGAATTTTTATATTTTGTCTTGAAAAATCTGATTACCCACGTGCTCCCATTCAGATTTGGGTCCCACCCGGTCCCGTTTCGCTCGTGTTTTATCACTCGCAGTATCGGTACGTCGCGCACGGTCGTCCGAAAAATATTCCGCTTGTACCGTCGCGATCCTCTAATTTCCCTCTACCTAAGGATATTAATCTTAGAAGGTGTTTGTGAATTTTCCTCCGGGGGAGTATTTTTCATAGATACCTTTAATCCCGTATCCCACACTAGTGTCTGGACGGGACCGTTTCGCTGGCGTTTCAGCGATCGCCAAAGCTTCCTAGTAGGGGTTTGGGGTTAACTCTAGGGATTTGGTGGGCTTTCCTCACATAGGGTATGATTTCCTAAGACTGGGGCCCACTGCTTAGTCCTACTGGCTAAACGGGGCCAAACGGGACTGTTCTAGTATCTGCGGAATCGTCCGAAAGTGAGCGGAACTCCGTTTTTCCGGCAGTTGGATTTTTCCGTCACATTCTAAGGCCCATGGGGACCTGTTTGAGTGCCATCATAATTTCGAGACACTAAACAGATTTCTTCCTACAGACACCTATAATTATCGGAGTTGTTTATTACGCGAAATCCTTGTAAGGGGAAAAATCGGGATGTTACAGTCGGGGCCGGATTTCGATGCATGGCAGCTGCTGCTCAGTCCATAGGCTCACGTAGGACCAAACTGCTCTGATACCAACTGTAACACCCCTACTTTCAGCCTACGCTATAGTCATAACACTGAGTATAGGGTTGTTATCTGCTTGGTTGGGGTTACTTCTATCCCCTACTTTTAGCTTGGAAAATATCTCTTACTCGAAAATAAGGACCATTTTAAAACTTTTCCTTTCTCTGCTTATTTACAAACTAGGAGCCATGCGTGTTCAGAAGGATACATATATAAATGTGCAAGTGGTAGAGTCCACATGGACTTAAGTGATAATTAGTCTACGAGCTGATCATACAAGAGAGATTAGAATAGAGACATATACATATATATTTACAATCATGTGGTCCATACACAATACACAATTAAGTGGTAATACATAAGTATAATTACTGCACATATTGCAATACTAGCCAATGGCTAACCTAGACCACTCATTACTACTAGTGACTACAAAATTATAGTCGCATTCTTGCGTTGTTGAGAAGAGGTAGCGCTTGCTGCTCCTCGGGGTTCTTCGGCTCCAAGCTCTCAAACCATCACCTGTTGCCTTGTCGTCTCCACCTAGAACCATAAAGGAGTGGGGGTGAGAACGTCGTGTTCTCAGTGGGGTTCTATGGGCTTCCTTATTCATTTCATTACTCCATTACGATTTCGTCGCTCAGGGGGTCTCTAGGTGACATCATCGTGCTAAATCTCTACTTGTTAATTATCCGTTCTAGTCCTGAGCAGTCTTATCTAGATTACTAGGTCATCAGGGTTCTAATCTTTCCTTTACCTATCCTTGGCAACTTAGCGTTCTCTATACTTTTATGCTATCCTCGTAGTTCCTGACCTATCTTGAGGCCGTCTCATTGAACTGTGGTTCCTTAACGTGGCCCTTGCACATACATATCCTAAACATACTCCCTATACTTATCAACCACATATCTCATGCCATATCACATATACATGTCATCATGTTCACGTATCACATAAACATATCATATTCGTGTATCATGTAGACATATCATAATCATGTGTCATATAGACATATCCTATTCATGTATCATATTGACAACTCATTAGCACATATCATCATATCATCATATTCACATATCATAGCATATTCATGCTTCATGTACGTATCGCATGCATGTCTCATGTTCATGTATGGTTGACGCTCACCAAAATGTCGTTAGATTTTAGTGCGCGGCCAAATAATAATTTATAAACCAAGAAAACCCCGAGAACGTAGTAAAAGGGGGTTAACCTAGGTCATTTCCCAAAGAAGCAATTTAGAACCAATTAATAGTTAAGTAAATCGGGGGGGTTTTGTTTGATGAATTTAAAAGAGATTAAAACGAGAGTAAAATACAATGATAAAAGCAATATCCTACATACGGCATTGCTGGATCAAGGATTAATTCTCATTGGTTCCTAATTAATTATCCATGAAAGGAGATGTTGTTTATTAGTTGAAATCTCTAACTAATATGAAATTCTCTTAAGAAACTACGATCGTCAATCCCTTAAGCATTTGTTAATACAGGCATTACAACTAAGATCTTAGCATTAAGACCCATATTAATTAAGCACCAATTGCACAACCTAATCAAATCTGATTAGTTCTCCAAAAGTCCCTTAATCATAGTTAAATAAATCATACAATCGTCAATAATCATTAACTTAGATTTAACCTTAACTAATAACATGCAATTGCTACATCATTAATTAAGGGTGGAACGATTCATGCATAATTATTAAGCGCAAGACCTCAAATTAAACTTTAATCTAGCGTTACCGCATGCAAGATATTAAGAAATTACTCCTCCATGATTGGAGGATTAAAACTCAAAGTAAGTAAAGAGAAAGAAAGAAGTAAATGAAGAGAAGGAAAGAGTAAATGACAATGGAGAAATGAAACAATAGAACCTAGAATTAATTTGGCAGAACTCCGTTACAAGTCTTGAGAGAAAAGGCTTCTACAAAGCACTTTACTAACATAAACCTAAGCTCAAAATGGAAATGTAAAAAGTGTAGAAATATGGAAGGAAAAGGAAGAGTTCTCAGCCTAAGAGAACTAGGGTGGATGGTGGAAGGAGATGGTAGAGATGATGAAAAAATGAATGCCTTGGCCTCCTATTTATAGGCCAAGGTTCGATAGGACCGCTCAGCGGTTTAGCACCATCGCTGAGCGGTTTGAGGCTTATCGCTGAGCGGTTTGGCGGTGGCGCTGAGTGGCTGAGTCAATTTAGGCGGCTTATGCGGCTTCATTAAATGCGCTGGTCAGCTTTTGCAGGGCGGCTCTAAATTCTGAGCTGGCGCCAGGCTGGCGCATTAAATGTGCCGGTGCAAGTTGGTACTTTCGCTCAGCGGCTAGGGTTTCATCGCTGAGCGATTTGTCCAGTATTGCTGAGCAGTAGTTGCTGTTTAGCTAAGCGATTCTTGTTTATCCGCTGAGCGATGTTGCTTAAATTCACCATCTTGCTTCTTTCCTCTTTTGTCCTTGGTCACATCTTCTCTTTACATCTTCAATGATCTTCTTGAATCTTCGTTTCCTGAAATCCAAAATAGAAAACTCCAAAAGAAATATTAAATTCTAAGAGTAAAATAATGCCTAATCTTACCATTTTTCATAATTTCTCTCAAAAGAGGACAATGTGTAAAAACATATTGATTAAGTGTTAAACCCACACATTTAGTACGCATTTGTTCACTTATAGAGTAACGACTTAGGGTACAAAATCTACTTATCAAATTACCCCACACTTGAACAATTGCATGTCCTCATGCAAGAAACTAAGAACTTAAGCAAACTCAAAGTGAAAACGAAAACAAAGATGATGGAAAATCTTTTTTGGTGCGGCGACACTATTTACATCCCCCTACAAAGCCGCGAAGCTCAGGGAGGCACTTAAGCCGACTCACTAATTACCAAACAACTGTGCAAAATACATGACAATCCAAAAATTAGAGTGCATTTAGAATAGAGGTGATATTATTGTGCATCAAAACTAATTTCCTTGGCATATCAATCATGAACAAAGAATAAGTCAAGGCATGTTAAAATCAATTGAGCTTCACAGGTTAGTGTGTGTCACTCGTCACTCAAAAGTGTATAGGTTCATTCAATGCTCTCTCAAACACTACACTATAGTCGCCTCCATAGGCTTGACTTTCTTCTAAGCATCATGGATCACCATTATATACATGACATGCATCAAGAGGTCTTTTAAAAGTTGTAATGGGGTCAAGGTCAAGGTGGGATATCATATGGCCAGTGAGCTAAAGCCTAAGACTTAGTAGAATTCATGGCATATGTGCTTAAACAACGGTGCAAGGACCTTGATCTCCATTAGCTTTTCTTGTCACTACTTACTTATTAGCTTCGGGGAGAGTTTCTATTGGTACACCTAATTGGTTGTTTTTGCAAAAGATTTGCACCCTCTTTTTTTTTTATGGGTAATTTCCAACCAATAGGAGTAACTGTGGTTGCTCTCCCCCTACTTGAATGTTACATGGCCTCATGTAACCCCACACTTATTGCTTAGCACATATGAACAGATGGACCACAATTCTCCTAAGTCCTAAAGCTAGGTGTATCATGGTTTTGCTTGGTATAATGGCACGTAATGGGCTAATTATACAATAAAAGGGTTCAAGGCTCAAAGGGGTTATCAAGGGTCAAATATTCAAGGTAGGCTCATATAGATATGTAAGCTAAATGCACAAGAAATGCCTCAATCATGTCACATGTCACATACAAAGGTAAAAGTGTAATGCAGAGAATCAGGCAAGTTTTGGACTTGAACACTAGTGAGTGTACACACAACAAAGAAAGGGATGACATGTAGTGTTGTCATCCGATAAATGGTTCAAAAACTTACCAGGTAATATCTTCAATTAATCAGAACATGCCAAGATTTATAAAATGCTCAGTCAAGCATAATGCCATAAATAACACAACAATGCACATTTGCACAAATCAATCATCAATTAGTCTAAATTTTCCCTAATTGATGAATTCTCAGAATTATTGCACAATTTAAAACCTTTAACTTTCCCACCCCACACTTGAAAATTTGTACAAGCTTTGATGCACAAAACAGAGCAAGAAAGAAAAGATAAAGATAAAACAAATAAATAAGAGATAAGGAAAGAAAAGCTCACAAACGGTGGGTTGTCTCCCACCCAGCACTTTAACATCCTTAAGTTGGACGTTTGATAGCAGCTTCCTTGGTCATGGAATAGCAAAAAATTGAACCTCCACTTCCTCTTGGAGACTTCCAGCAATGTCGTGGTACGGCTTAAGGCGGTGTCCATTGACTGCGAACGTACTAGCAGTCTTTGGATCTTTAAGTTCAATTTTACCGTACGGGTGTACCTTGGTAATCACATAGGGACCATCCCACCAAGATCGGAGCTTTCCAGGCATGAGTTTGAGCCTAGAGTTGTAAAGCAACACCAATTGCCCTTCTTGAAAAGATTTACGTAGAATGTGCTTATCATGGAACAACTTGGTCTTCTCTTTATAGAGCCGGGAATTCTCATATGCATCCAACCGGAGTTCTTCCAGTTGTTGGAGTTGTAGCTTCCGGTGGCTCCCAGCTTGCTCTAAATCCATGTTGCATTGTTTTACAGCCCAATATGCCCGGTGTTCCAATTCTACTGGCAAGTGGCAAGGCTTGCCAAACACCATTCGAAATGGACTCATCCCAATGGGAGTCTTGTATGCGGTCCTATATGCCCAAAGAGCATCATCCAAACGTAACGACCAGTCCTTCCTGTTTGGCTTGACCATTTTCTCTAGGATCCCCTTAATTTCCCGGTTAGACACTTCGGCTTGCCCGTTAGTTTGGGGATGGTAGGGAGTGGATACCCTATGAACAACCCCGTATTTACGGAGCAGAGCTTCCATGCGCCGGCTACAAAAATGTGTTCCTTGGTCACTAACGATTGCTCTCGGCATTCCGAACCTGCAAAAGATGTTAAACCGGACAAAAGACACAACTATGGCAGCATCGTTAGACCTGGTGGCAATTGCTTCTATCCATTTAGATACATAGTCAACAGCCAAAAGGATATAAGTATAACCATGAGAAACAGGAAATGGGCCCATGAAATCAATCCCCCATACATCAAAAATTTCGCAAAATAATAGTGGTTGTTGGGGCATTTCATTTCTCCAAGTGATGTTACCTGTTCTTTGACATTGTTCACATGATTTACAGAATTCATATGCATCTTTGAACAATGAAGGCCAATAAAATCCTGAATCTAAAACCTTTCTGGCTGTGCGTTGGGGTCCAAAGTGGCCACCACTTGCAAAGGTATGACAGAACTTGAGAATGGACTCAAACTCTGAGCTTGGGACACATCATCTAATTACTTGGTCACTGCCAATTTTCCAAAGATAAGGGTCCTCCCATAAATAATACTTAGCATCGCTCTTAAGCTTTGCTAATTGGGTTTTTGAAAAAGGTGGGGGTCCTTTATTTGAGACCAAGTAATTTATGATGTCAGCATACCAAAGTCTTTCAGATATCATTAATAAGGATTCATCAGGAAAGTCATCCCAGAGTGGAAATGGATTAGGTGAGATGTGTGTCAGGCGACTTAGATGGTCTGCTACTAGATTTTCTGCTCCACTTTTATCTTTAATTTCTAAATCAAATTCTTGAAGCAGTACCATCCATCTAATAAGCCTTGGTTTAGCCTCAAGTTTTTTCAGAAGGTACTTTAGAGCTGCGTGATGTGTATACACCACCACTTTAGAACCAAGCAAATAAGATCGGAATTTATCAAGAGCAAACACTATAGCTAAAAGTTCCTTTTCTATAGTGGTGTAGTTAGATTGTGCGGCATCCAAAGTCCTTGAGGCATAAGCTATTACATGCGGAAACTTACCAACCCGTTAGGAAAGCACAACACCCACAGCATGGTCCGATGCATCGCACATTATTTCAAATGGCAACCCCCAATCTGGCGGTTGGATGATAGGAGTTGTCGTCAAGGCATGCTTTAAGGTATCAAACGCTTCCTTGCACGTATCATCAAAAACAAAGTTTGTATCTTTGTGCAACAGGGAGGTAAGGGGATGAGCGATTTTGCTAAAGTCCTTGATGAACCTTCTGTAAAAACCTGCATGGCCAAGGAAAAAACGAATCTCCCGCACACATGCGGGGTAAGGCAAAGAAGAAATAGCATCTATTTTTGCAGGGTCGACAGCAATTCCCTTGCTAGAGACTACGTGCCCTAAAACTATACCTTGTTGTACCATGAAGTGACATTTTTCATAATTTAGGACAAGGTTAGTTTCAATGCAACGTTGAAGTACTCTAGCAAGGCTATTTAAACAAGAATCAAAAGATGTTCCAAAAACAGTAAAGTCATCCATAAACACTTCCATGCAATCTTCCAGAAAATCAGAAAAAAATACTCATCATACAGCGTTGGAATGTAGCAGGTGCATTGCAGAGTCCAAATGGCATCCTTCGATAGGCAAATGTACCAAAGGGACACGTGAATGTGGTCTTTTCTTGATCCTTCGGGGCAATGTGGATCTGGAAATAACCTGTATAACCATCAAGAAAACAGTAATGAGATTTACCTTCCAGTCTTTCAAGCATTTGATCGATGAAGGGCAGGGGATAGTGATCCTTGCAGGTGGCGTTATTGAGGCATCGATAATCTATGCAAACACGCCAGCTATTTTGTACTCTGGTGGGGATCAACTCATTGTTCTCATTCTTTACCACCGTAATTCCAGATTTCTTGGGGAGCACTTGCACTGGGCTCACCCACTCACTGTCTGAAATAGGATAGATAATGCCAGCTTTTAAAAGCTTCATTACTTCCTTTTTCACAACATCTTGAATGAGTGGATTAAGCCGTCTCTGCGGTTGTCTAACTGGCTTTACCCCTTCTTCTAGGAGTATCCTATGTGTGCATGTGGAAGGGCTAATACCAGTGATGTCATCTATGGTCCACCCAATGGCTTTCTTGTGCTTCTTGAGCACATCGACCAACCTTTCTTCTTCCTGAGAGGAGAGATCATTTGCTATAATCACTGGTAGCGAGTTATCTTCTCCCAGGAAAATGTACTTGGGATGAGAAGGAAGAGCCTTCAACTCTGGACCTGCCACTTTACTGTCTGTTCCTGCAACTTCACTTAATTCTAAAACAGGAGATGCATTAAGTACATCAAATTCAGAATTCACAAAATTATTACCCAGATCTTCTTGGAGAGACTTGTCTATTTCTTTACAGACAGAACACAAGTTACTAACTTCATCACAATTAGGGCATTCAAATTCAGATGTTAATTCTAGCATTTTATCAGCCCCATATATCATAAGTATCCAATATTAAGGAGTCAATAACATCAATTTGAAAAACTGAATGTTCCTCTGAAGGGTAATGCATTGCCTCAGGTAAACCAAATTGCACATGCATATCTCCGCATTCCATGGATAATGTACCAGCATGCACATCAATCTTGGCCCATGCAGTTTTCAAAAATGGGCGTCCTAAGATTAATGTAGGCTGGTTGACATTGATGTCATTTTCCATTACCAATACATAAAAATCTGCGGGAAATATTAAATCGTTTACCTTAACTAAAACATCTTCCAAGATACCTTCTGGTCGAGCGGTACTACGGTTGGCAAGTTGTATGATTAATCCGGTAGGCTTGAGGGTTCCCGTGTGCAAGGATTGGTAGATGGATTTCGGCATAACATTTATTGCTGCTCCTAAATCTGCCAAGGCCTTTGCGAATAATCTTTGTCCTATAACACAAGGAACTAAAAACGTACCTGGATCTGTACACTTAGGAGGTAATGGGCTGGATTTGATGATAGATGATACATTTGCTCCCATGCTGACTTGTGCGGTGTCTTTCAGCCTTCCCTTGTTGGTGCACAAGTCCTTCAAGAACTTTGCATATTTGGGGATTTGTCTAATTACCTCCAACAAGGGGATATTCACTTCCACCTTCCGAAATGTCTCAAAAAATTTTTTTTCCTAACTGCAGTGCAGCAGCGGACTTCGGTTTGGGACCTTTGGGAGGAAAAGGAAGTGGAACGGGTGCTTCTCCTGTCTGCAATGGAGCCGGACACCTGTTAGAGTCTTTGGTATGGTTCAAGCCTTCTGCTCCAGCGTCACTGTCAGAGTCTTCTTCTTCGGCTTTTTTTTCAGAGTCTTTTTCTTCAATGTGACCACCAGAGTCTTCATTATCTTCAACCTGCGGTGCCTGCAAAATAGTACCAGATCTTAAGGTGATAGCACTTACATTTGCTCTAGGTTTGGAACAGTCTGAGAGGGAAGATGGGATGAGCTGCTCGGTTGTGACTGCTTGTTTGAATGGATTTCATTCTGTATTGCTGACAGGGCAGCCTCATACTTCTTCTGGGACGCCTGCATATCCTGCATCATTTTTAACATATCTTGTAACATAGAATTTTCAGGTGCAGGGGCAGCTTGTGAAAGTTGTGGAGAAGGATGGAACTGTTGTTGTGGCGCGGTTTGGAACTGCTGTTGTGACCTCTGCGGAGGAGGCACATATCTTCTTTGTTGTTGTTGTGGGAATGGTTTGGGTTGCGGTTGTGGATTGAGGGTGTTGGAATTGTTACTCCATTTGAACGCTGGGTTGTCCTTCTAGCCTGGGTTGTAGGTATTGCTATAGGGATCATACCTCTACTGGTTGGATTGGTCTGGCTTACCCGGGAACATGGCCGCAACTGTGGAAGTCTCGTCCCTGAGTAGTGGATACTGCTCGGGAGAGTGAGAGATACCATCAGGGCAGAGAGAGCATACTGCTTGAGTTTGGTGTCCCATAGCCAGAACAATGACCATGTCAGCCAATTTGTCAACTTTTTCAGTAAGAGACACAAACTCATGGTTTGGGCGGTCAACAGAAACTTCATATGCTCCTCTGGTATTCCGGTTAGCGTGCATCTCGTATCTAGAATGATCAGCCATCTCACTGATCAACTGTCTGGCTTCCTCTAGTGATTTCCTATTCTTTAGAATACCACCAGCAGCCGAATCAATCCATTTCCGGTCCATGAGACTAAGACCTTCATAAAAATGTTCCAAAAGTTGTACATCAGTGAACCCATGGTGTGGGCACATGTCGCACAAACTTTGGAATCTCTCCCAATATTCTCCTAAGGTCTCATTGATAAGTGCCCAAAATATACAATTTTCATCATTCAAAATGGCACTTATTCTTGCATATTTTAAAGAATTATCTAATAGATTCCCTTTATTTTGTAGGATTTCTAATATATTTTGAAGATGGATGCGAGCAGCCTAATTAAAAGAATAATCCCATGAAGAATGGGAGAAAAGGGCAGAATTGGAAAAATGCTTAAAAGAGAAGATTCTGGACGAAGCGTCGCTCAGCGAGGAACAAATCACCGCTCAGCGCATAAGGAAGAATCGCTCAGCGATGGAACCTGTATCGCTGAGCGAAAGTACGTCGGCAGCCACTTGCGTCGGCGCATTTATTGCGCCAGCTGGAGCCAACTCAAGTTGCGGCGCCGCCCTGCAAAAGCTGCCGGAGCAATTAATGAAGCGCGTGAAAAGATAAGGCGCTGAGCGATTAAGCGCCGCCGCCCAGCGATTCAAAGCTTATCGCTCAGCGATGGTACCAAAACCGCTGAGCGATGGACCC
>QANU01001861.1:11991-87517 GCA_003254905.1 Nissolia schottii
GAGGCTTGTGAAGGAGCCGGGAGAATCGAGGAAGCTTGGCGAAGCCGTGGCCATGATAGCGTGAGTACGTGTCATGGTAAGCGTCTAAACCTTGCCTCCGAGATACTCTTGTAAGATGGATTCCTAATCCTCTTTTTGTTGGGATTTTGGTCATTATTGTAGTTTGCTTGTATCTATGTAACTATTGCATATGAATCTATTTATTTCTTATGATTTGCTTGAATCATTTCATGCCTAATGCTAGTCTTTGTTAGTGTTTTGATCTTGGCTTGAGACTTAGTTGTATGAACGAGAGTTATATTAATTAAGTTGTAACCAAGTTAAGGTTAATCCGCTATGCTTAACTAGATTAAAGACTTGAACGTTGTGAACAAACAATTACAACCATTAGAGTCAGATCTAAATCATTCATCTAACCTTGTTGCCGTAACGGGACTAGAAGTTAGCCACTTTAACATCTAGAATACTTCTGGTATACTTTGTTGAGTTTGTGTAAGAAATTAACAAACCTAACAAAGGAAACTTGTGATCTTTTCATATGCGAAAGCAATGTAAAAGATAAGACCTGATGGCGGGCAATCAATGAAATAATAGTTCTATGTAATAAGTAACTGGATGCATAAAACTATGATGTGATTAAAATTCCCAACAAGCTCCGGAACTACTTCTGATTTGTTTCCTATTTACTTTTATGATGTTTACTTATTTATTTAACTATCAAATTGTCAAATCCTTTCACTCCATTGTTTAATTAAACTAACTCAAGAACGGTAATTTTGCAACTCTCTGTGGTTCGACTATACCCGACTATACTGCAATTGGATTCCTCGTGAATCTGAAAGCCGTAAAGTAGTATATATATATAAATTTAATTTGAGCAACGTAAAGTGCAAACAATAGGCTTTCTACGAAATTGGCACAGTTGTGACAAAAACCAAGCTGTGTCGAGATTAGAGAAAGTGCTATTTGGCTTTCATCAGGGACTGAATTGATAGTTTTTTAAAGTAGGGACCAAACATGGTATCGTGTCAAATGTCAGGATCTAATAAGATATTTACTTGATTCACTAAAGACATGATTGGTCCTATGATGTGGTGAGAAGATATCTACACCTTCTAAAAAAACAAAACCATGAGTCAAATATATTTGAATTTACAATCTGTACTGGTTAGCATTGAATTTTTATTTTATTTTATTTTTCCAGTGATGTATATTTCTAGAAGTCTCAAGACACGTGTTGACTCTAACGCGATCACACGTCTCAAATCCACTTATTTCTTTTTTATCGAACATAAAATTTATTTTATTTTAATAAGTTTACAAGTTACAGATTAAATATATTATGATTTATTAATACTTCATAATTTATTAAACATTTTTTTTAAAAATTTATTAATTTTTATTATTTTATATATTTTTGCATAATAATCATAAAAAAAAGTCTCCTCACACGCTCGCACCAGCCAAAGATAGAGATAGTTTCACGACGCCTAAAGGAGGAGAAGGTCGTAGGCCCAAGACTCCGGGTTCAGTTCATCCCAGCAAAGCTAAAGGAGGAAGGGGACTTCTGCTTCCCCAATTCGTAATCAACTCCTAGATAAGCGAGAAAAGATAAGTCGGGGATGTTGTTATGCGAATTCCTCTCGCTCTATTTCTATCTAAGCACCCTAATTGGTCTATAAAAGCACATGACCTCAGGTCACCAGGTATCACTCACTCCCTCTCTAGAAAATTCACCTAATACTTGTGCTTACTTGAGCATTGGAGCGTCTTTGCAAGTACACCCCACCACCACACTTTCTCTAAGTGAGGAATCTGCTCAGAGCTTTCGTCCAAACGTTGGAGCTTCCGTTAAGGTGCCTTCCTCACCCTTTACTAGTGTTTAGGTAACTTTGTTTCCTGTACGAATTACTTACGAACATTGGCGCCGTCTGTGGGGACCCTTGATACAATCTCATAAGTGTCAGATTACCCCTTCTATAAGTGCTCTGATGGAAGCCAACAACATCGCTGCAAACCCCCTCCTCCCTATGACCTGCTAGAGATGCCTCAATAAGGAGTCGGGAAACTGCAGCACCACGAACTTGATCCTCGAGATGGGCTACCTACATCCATAACAATGGAAGATGAAGTAGATCGCTAGGAACCTAATGGTCGACACATCCCATCCCGGGTGGTTGTTCCAAATTCTCGGAACAACATGGACCCCCATGAGGTTATCCTCAGACTTTGAGACCTCATCGATAGACAGAAGCAACATTTTAAAGCTTTAGAGTGAAAAGATAAACCCAAGAGAAAGGAATGGAGAGATCGAGACCAAAGGGGGACCGATCGAAGACTTAACTCCCCGTAGCGTATAGACCACCATAAGTCACAAGCCTGAGAAAGATACCCTACCCCCTGCATCACAGGAACAGAGAGATCCCTTTCCGCAGCTCCAAGGAAAAGAAGATTCAACAGGATTCCTTCTCCTGGGCAATGACACTGAAGCCCTCCCCAATGAAAATCACCAATTCTGACCAGACATTCTCAACACTTAAGCTAATGCGAGTAACCTAGCCAACGTAGGAACTCTTCGAGGCAAACTAAATACTCAGACTCTAACATTTCCATCCACTCAAACCCAACCTGAGGCTCTAGGGGGTAACCGTAGAATGGGGGGCTGTTGTGAATGACAGCCCATTCTCTGATAAGATATTTTGTGTGAGTCCACCTAAAAATTTCACTCTCCCCAAGACTAAAAAAGCCTACGATAGAACCTCAGATCCACAAGAACACCTCACAGTATTTAAGCCCAAGACTTGGTTGATACAAGTGCCTGACGCCGTACGTTGCAGAGTATTTCCACTAGCTCTCACGGGACCAATGGGAAAGTAGTTGTTCTTTATGCCAAAGAGGTCAATTAAAAGCTTCAAGGACCTTTCCTAGAAATTCATGCTTCAATTCACCACAAGCAAAAGACAGCCCAAGATAGCCATTGGCTTCTTAGGCATTAACCAAGGAGAGAACAAGTCACTACGAAGCTACTTGAAGCACTTTGCCAAAGAAGAAAACTTGGTGGAGAGCATTACGATTGAACAAAAACCGATGACACTATGCTTTGAAGTTTGTCCAGGGACCCGATTCTCAGAAGAAATCCTCAGCCACGAACCAATGACGCTCGAGGATTCAACCGAAGGTCAAAGGTGCACATCAATAGGGAAGAAGGAAGAAAATCTCTACATAGAAAAGATCCCTAACCCCCCAATAGGCCAAACCAGGAGCATTTGAAGAAGGAAGGTCTGCTTTTAAAGTCAGGAAGGCAATAGAATTAGACTGAGATAATGGCGACCTCATCATAAATCTTGAAGGAGATAGTCAATATTGTCTATATTCCACCACCCAAACCACTAAGGAATGTACCCAAAGGGAAGAACCTCCCCTTTTATGAGTTCCATCGATCCCGTTGTCACAAGACCAACAACTGTATTGACCTTAGGGACGCCTTGGAACAGCTTATCCAACAGGAAAAAAAGTGTCATTGCCCAATTTGTGAGGAGCGGGGGTAAAAAGCCCAAAAGGCAAAGGTCCCCTGACTCTAAAAAGGATAAAAACGATACCAAAAGGAAAAAAAGTGAGGAACCCGATTCCACAAATGATGACAATAATGAGGGCGATAAGATCCTTATAATAGTCAATACCATCTTGGGTGGGTTCGCAAGTGGGGGAGAATCTAGAGCTGGGAGAAAAAAAAATATCTTAAGGAGATAATGCATGTACCCCACCAAAGATTGGGCTCAGAGAAAACTCCCCTTGATCCCACTAATTAGTTTCACTAATGAGGATGGTGAAGGAGTCACCTTGGATCATGACGACACGATGATTATCTCGGTCGTAATGGTCAATGCTGAAGTAAAGAGAGTCTTAATTGATCAAGGAAGCTCAACAAGCATTATGTTCTGCAACGTGTTCAACAAGCTTGGACTCGATCCCTCTCACTTGAAGGCCCACAAATAAGAGCTTATAAGTTTCACAGGAGAGCGAATAAATCCAAGCAAATCTACCACCTAGTGTGTAACTTTTGGAACTCGACCCAACACTTGAACTAAGAAAATCAAATTCCTAGTGGTCGATCAATCATCATACAATGCTATCATCGGACGAAAAATGCTAAACAAGCTAGGAGCTGCGGTATCTACCCTTCACCTAGCCATGATGTTTCCTTCAGAAAAAGGAGAAGTATCATAGTGAAAGCTGACCAGTTGCTCTTAAGGAGATGCTACCAAGCAAGCCTAGAAGTGGGGCGCAGGAAAAAATCTTAAGACGAGAGCTCCAAGACCAGAGCTGAAGTCATGATGGTAGACTTTGGCGTCCAAGATCATCCAACACCCAAACAAGGAAAGCCAATCCCCCAATCAAAAACGACTTTATCACTTGGAAGAGGTTCGACAAAAGGGATCATACAAGCCAAATGTTATACATTCAGAGACCCCGCAAGCTTGGAATATGGACAATTTCTGCAAATCTACATTTGATCCTAAATATATGCTTGGCAGGATGGTACTCTTTTTTTGACTTGGTTTTTTTTCTCAAGAGAGGTTTACTAGGGTTTTTTAATGGGAACCCGAGTGTCGAACGATACATAACTTGTTCATTAATAAATATTTTATATTTTTCTACATAATTCGCATACAAAGAAGGACTACCTTCCCAAACAAAGGCCTAAGGGCTGATCAAAGGGGTTACTCCCTACCCAAAAGCCATGGCAAATAAAAAAAAATGATGCCCAAAAACAATCTTGGACACAAGCTTGGAGGCAATAAAAGAGATCTACTTACAACTGAATTGTATACACAATTAAAAAAGCAAGCACGATATAAACAAAGGATGCAAAAAATTACAAAACCTAAATGAACTTGTAACAAAATATCCAAGGATCTCATATATATTACAAGTCACAGTTTCTCAAGTACAAGGAAGAACGAGCATACAAATACAAGAGAACTTAGCCTATGAGTATAATATTAGCCTATGAGTATAATAAAATAAAAGGAGAGACTAATCCTCTTGGGTCGAATCACTACTCAGCTCGGTCTGAGGCTCCTCTTCTTTAGGCACAACCTCCTTCTCAACAATATCTTACCCCACCACCTGGCTAGTAGCACTGAAACGGGAACGATCGAGTCTAGGAAAGAAAAGCTTAACCTGAACCAACAAATCTTTGGAGGTAGTTGTAGCGAAATCATACCGCACCATCTCAGTCTCAATGGTATGGGTCTTCCAATTTCATGCCTGAGAACCCCTTCTAGTTCTTGAAGGCTATACTCTAGCAAGCCTCTTCTTGGCCCCTTCTGCAACGCCCTAGCTAGTTGGCCTATGCTTAAGTCATAGGTTTCCCTGGCTAGGTAGTTGAATGCTGGTGCTGTGAACCACTACTGTTCTAGGATTACTGACTGAAATTAGCGTTACGAAAAATACGGGCCAATTTGAAATTTCTTTGCAAATACGCGTGTGTAGAAAGTAATGAGCCATGCGAATAACATAACAGATAGCGGCATAACTAAGAGATAAGAGAGTGCGAGCACATACCTGTAGCGTGGAGCTTTATCGGTAGAAAGTACACATAGGGGCCCAAATGTACATAACACACCATGATATTATAATACATAGGTTTATACATAAGTTCATACAGACAGAAGGTCCTACATCAGTCTAGATAATATACAAATACACTATATAAAATAAAACTACGTACACGAGCGGTACTGCTCGCTTCGTGTACGATACAGATCCTATCCTTGCACTCGGGTCCGGCTGTCTGCCACCTACTCGGAGTCTCCTAGGCGCTCCAGGGGCTCTTTCTCCTCCTCACTGCTCAGGTCCGTCACCGTAGAGAAATCGCGTGGGACGAAGCGGCGTGGCCGAGCTGAGAGTATCTTCTTCCTAGTTGTGGTCCTGCGGCCTCGTGCTCGAACAATCGAAGTGGACGCACCTGGGTCTGTGACTGGCGTCGGGGCCGGTGTGGGGCTCGGCTCTGGCTCCGATGGAGGCATCTCTTCATCGCCGTTGAGGCGAATCGGATCCCTGCTGCTGCTCCCTGGACACTCGTCAATCCAGATTGGGTTCAGCGGTGATGTCCCCGGGGCTCCGAGCCTCTGCCTAGGAGAACAGTCAGGCTCATCGGGTAGGCGTGCAGGTGCAAAGGTGCTTGTCTCCAGAAGAGTGTCTGTGCGATAATTGCGCATACGGGTGAGAGTAAACAACCATACGTCCTTGGCTGGTGGAGATGTCATAGCTGCAAGCTGGATCCATAATCGAGTGGGAATGAGAACTCTGGGTCCTCAGTGGGCCTCCATGACTATCAACGACTCATTTACTCGAGTATCCTCACGGCCATTTAGGGGGTTTCTAAGTGATCATGCATACTACAAACCCTACTGATTATTATCTTTTGCTAAAACCCTGAACATCTTTATCTAAGTTAGCTAGGTGAATAGGGAACTAGTCTTTCTTACTAAGGCGGCGTGCTTATGAATCCTATATTTCACTTAGCATTATACTATTCGTCTCGGGTCATTCCCTTGATGTTACATATTACACAAACAAGTAACAAGGTATATTAACTCATATACAGACATTCATTCAATCACATATATATAGTCATATAGTGCATGGGGGCATTGGGAATCTCTTACGCGTACCGGCTGGCCGGGTTAGCATCCTACTTCTCCGCTTTGGCACATACCGGCTGGCCGGGTTAGTGCATCTTTTCATTGGCATACCGGCTGGCCGGGTTAGCACTTTATCTCCTTAGCGTACCGGCTGGCCGAGTTAGCGCTTTTTCCTCTACTTCCTCCTTTTTCTGTCCATCCTCTACCTTCCTTGTGTCATTATACCTTCCTTGTGTCATTAACCTCTTCGAACCAATTCACCCTGGGGCGACTGACTCGTTAACTGATAAGTGCCCAATTTACACAAAATTGACATACCAAAATGGCACTTATCTGTTATGTTTTTAAACGAATTATCTAATGAATTCCTCGTATTTTGTAGGATTTCTAATATATTTTGGTAGATGGATGCAAGTGCAATTTATTGAAGAATAATCCCATGAAGAAGGGAAGAAAAGGGCAGAATTGGAAAAGAGCTTAAAAGAGAAGATTCTGGACGAAAGCATCGCTCAGCGAAGGATGTGCATCGCTCAGCGCTTTGAACAATATTGCTCAGCGGCCATGAGGTTATCGTTCAGCGAAATTAAGTCGGCAAGCCACTTGCACCGGCGCCATCATTGAGCCAGCTGGGGCCAGCCAATAGCCGCGTGCCATGTCAGCACCGCCCTGCAAAAAGCTGCCAAGCATTTAATGAAGACGCGTACAAGTACGATCGGTCAGCGATAAAGCGCCGCCGCCCAGCGATTAAGTGATTATCGCTCAGCGAAGGAACAAAAACCGCTGAGCGACGGAACCCAAACTCTGCCTATAAATAGAGGAGGTCGTGCCCACTCCGAACAATTCCATCCCAATCCCTCCATTCTTCACTTCTTTCACATTTTCCTTGTATTATTAAGCTTAGTTTAGTTTAGGTTAAGTTAGGAACAAAGACGAGGCTTGTGAAGGAGCCGGAGATCAAGGAAGCTTGGCGAAGCCATGGCCATGACGGCGTGAGCACGTGTCATGGTAAGTGCCTAAACCTTGCCTCCGAGATTCTCTTGTAAGATGGGTTCCTAACCCTCTTTTTGTTGGGATTTTGATTACTATTGTAGTTTAATTGTATCCATGTAACGTTTACATATGAATCTATCCTTTTTCTTATGATTTGCTTGAATGATTTCATGCCTAATGCTAGTTTTGTTTAGTGTTTTGATTCTTGATTTGAGACTGATTTACATGAACGAAAGTTATGCTAATTAGGTCATAACCAAATTAAAATCAATAATGCTATGCTTAACTAGAACCTAGACTTGAACGTTGTGAACGAAAGTTACAATCATTAGAGTCTGACCTAAATCATTTCATCTAACCTTGTTGCCGTAACTGGAATAAAGGTTAGCCGTTTTAACATCTGGATTAATGCTGGCGTACCTTGTTAAGCTAGTGTGCGAAAGTGACAGTTTAACAAAGGAAACCTGTGATCTTGTCATGCGCGAAAGTGATGACAAGTTAAGAACTGGTGGCGGGCAATCAAACGATAGTTCTATGTAATAAGTAACTGGATGCATGAAACTATGATGTGATTAAAATTCCCAACAAGCTCCGGAACTACCTCTGATTTGTTTCCTATTTTATTTTCCTGTCTTTTATTTATTTAGTCTATTTAAATATAAATCAAATCACAAATCTTTCACCTCATTGTTTAATTAAATGAACTCAAGAATGGTATTTTACAACTCCCTGTGGGATCGACCATACCCTATACTGCAATTGGATTCCTTTGGAATCTGAAAGCCGTAAAGTAGGTATGTATATAAATTTAATTTGAACGACAAAAGCACATAGAAGCTTTCGACGAGCTTGGCATAGTTGTGACAAAACCTAAGCTGTGTCAAGATCCGAGAAAGTGGTTAAAAAAGCTTTCATCATTAACCAATCCTCACTAGTGTGGACGGGCAAGGTAACACATTGACCAATCCAACTTTGTTAACTGGTGAGGGGCTTGTCTGTAAGACTTTGCCAAGAGAGGGCTTCCTAGCATATAACTATATACGTGTTCCCTAAGTTCCATTATTATCTTTATATATTAGGTGATTAACCTCTAATTCTCTAGGGTTGCCCTAACACCTATGCACAACCCATTCCTCCTGATGCATGCTTTACTACACAAGAATGGACTCTTATGTGCCCATTGGATCCCTTGGAACCACTAAAGTCTCAAGTCTACCAGGTTTCATTCGAATACTTGAAGGGGGCATTCGAATGAAATCCCTCAGAGTTCTTTCATTCGAATGAAATGGGTTTTCATTCGACTGAATCCCTCAGCATTCTTTCATTCGAATACTAGGGGGATTCATTCAATTGAATTCCTGAAAATTCGCCTTTATTCGGCTGTAGAGGAATTCATTCGAAGGAAAGCTCATTTTGGCTTTCGTTCGACTGAAAACCTTGTATATTCGAATGAATGCTGAAAAAATCACCTCCCCGAGACTCCAGTTCTCAATTTCCACTGTTCCTAGGGTTCCAATCAGTATAGTTATGCGTTTCATTTCTCAATGTTTCACAAAACCCTTTTTACCCAGTATCCCCCCAAAATACTACTTAACAGTTCTATAGTCAGATACACAGATATGCACATATACAGTTAAAAATTAAACCACATAGACAGTGGGCTCAGGATTACCCACCTCCGATTGAAATTCCAAATCGGTGGTCTTGAAGGGGAGATTTTGCTCTTCACGATGGCGTGCTCCTGCGATTTTTTGGAGACTCCGGCACGAAACTTAGATGTGTCGGAACGAGGCGGGTGTTTGTGAAAACGATGGAAAGTAAATGTAAATTTATGAAAGTTACGTGGTTATTTATAACCGCGCACAGTGAAACCATTTTACTTTCTTTTTTCCTTTTCTTTCTTTCCTTTTTCTTTCTTCAGAGGTGTTGCCTCTGTTATTATTTTATTATTATTTTATTATTATTTAATTACTTAACTTCCTCTAGAAGCTTGGAGCTCACCCTGTCTGGCTCTGTTTTCGCTTGATCGCGTTTTGTTCAAAAAGTCTCGCCTCCGGTTGCCCTAAAAATATTCCGGACATACCGTTGTGACCCATTTATTTTTCCCTTCAGTCCGGGACAGTTTTCTCAAGGATCAGGGACCTTCGTGCCAAGTCAAGAAATCCCACGAGCATTTTTCTATATCCGAGAAATTTCCGTTTGAGTCGAAACTCGTCTGGTGACTCTGGAAAATTACGGAATGACTAACCCTGGCCCGCTTCTGCTAATCCTTAGGGTTTTAGGGCCTCATCCGTCTAACCATAGCTCCTCGGCGTTCCCCTGCCGCTTCCTGGCAACGGAATTAACGGACCTCTCCGTTCATGAAAGCGCGGGATGTTACACCTTCTAGCTCTTGTTCAGCTCTCCCAGCATAGGAAGTAGCCCCATGAACCTCCCGCTAGGCCTCTTGTCGGGCATTTTGAACCTCCTCTTGGGCCTTTTTGGCCTCCAAAGTAAGGCTCTTTGTCTGAGCATCTTATTGGGCCAAAAGCTGCTTAGACATAACAGCAGCACAAGAAAGCTGCATAACCCCACAAAGCCCAACTCCCATCTACTCCTTCACCACCGTCTCCTTCTCAAGGTCCTTCTTCTCATCAACCCTCAGAAAGCTCTCAAACTATTAACTAGGGTTAAACTTATCCAAAAAAATGGACACATGTGGGTCATCAACAAGGGCAAAGGGGTTTAGAGGACCACCCACTTTGTCCTTCTCCCGGGAGGAGCTAACACGGGAGTGTTTGTGGGAAGGGGGTACCCTGAGCATCAAAGTCTCCCAAAGTTCCATACCTAGCAAGAGCAACAGAGTTGGTGACAATAGGCTCACAACTAGTTGGAGGTGAATGTTGTTTAATCAAAGAGCTTCCTTCAACACCAAGCCTGTTGAGCAAGGAGGCAAGGTTATTTGGAGCCATCCTGCCTATAAAAAGAAATATATATTGTTTGCCTTATTTGTTGCATTTCTTTTGTGGCTAGTATGTGTAAGATATTTTTGAAAGAGGGAACTCTTAAGCTTAGACAGCATGAAGGGTTCACGGTCAAAGTGCTCTACAAGCACCTTCACTACCCTTTCCTCATACTCTGTCAACACTAACTTAGGAGCATTCTTCAAAGCCCAATCCTTATTCCAGTAGAGAAGAAAAAAGGGAGCTCCTCGGGAATTCTCCTTTTTAAAGAACATTTTTACATAAAGAGTCTTAAATCCATGAAAAAACTCTTCAAAAAAAGCAAAAATGGCTTTCTTTGGACGAGACTTCAGAGATAGAAAGCCCTCTAAACCCATTATCATATACTTATGCATCACGTACTCATTCTTCACATACTCTTTTCTTATGTATCTTATGCTTGGGGAAAACGGGGATTCTCTTACGCTTCCGGTTGGGCTAGGGAACCAGAGTCGTGTCCTTATTTCTTTACTTAGTCCGTTGCCCATGTAGCCATGGCCATACGACTACAACCACTTTTGTTCCCAGCTTGACGACGACCAGGCTGCGTTCACACCTGAGTGGTTGCTAACCACCGATGGGGTCTAGTGTCCATCATCACCTATCAAGTGGGCTAACTTTCCACTTGCAGGAAGGCGGGGGTTGGCCCTTGCGACGCAACCAAGCGTGGACTCTTATATCATCATTACATAATTATCTTATAGGTGTGACGTCACCCTCATCATTCATCATTCTTTCTTTCTTGTCATTAACCTCTTTGGCCAATCCACCCTTTTGGGACTGGTGAGGTACATCATTAACCAATCCACCCTTTTGGGACTGGTGAGGGGCTTGTCCGTAGACTTCTCAAGAGAGAGACTTCCTATTATATAACTACATACTAGTTCCCTAGTGTTCCATTATGATCTTTAAGCATTAGGTGATTACCCGCTAGTTCTCTAAGGTTGCCCTAACACTTAGATGACAACCCTGTCCTCATGATGCATGGTATCATAAACATTCTAATCATAAACATTCTACATGCAATGTTCCACATACATCATACGTACCAATATACATCAGTCAGCTTAATGTTTGTTAGAACTGTGTGCCCAAGACAATTTTCATAAACATTGGTGCCATGGGAAATCACTACGTTTCAGACCGCTCAGCGCCCCCTTGGGTCCGCTCAGCGGTCCCTGAAACCGTTCAGTCTATAAAACAGTTCAAAATATCTTTCTCCTTCAATTAAACCTACAGACCGCTCAGCGGTTCATGAGGTCGACGGCGGCCTGCACAACCTGCTTTGATTTCTTGCTTTCCTTTTTCCATGGACACTCCTTCGGACTCTTCCACAAGTTCCAACAACCATTATCCAACATATTTCAACTCAAAGAATTATGGAGAAGTCATCTACAACCTAAGCCTAGCATAGCTAACATTAACTACCATAGTTTCTCAAATCACCTAACATCAAACATAAGCAAACATAGCTACCAAAGAGGGTGAGCAAGCCAAGTTTACCCACCTTTTAGAGGCTTTAGAGAAGGGTAGAGATGGTGGAAAAGATGCAGGTTCCCCTAGGTGTATAGCCTCCTGAACCAGTCTCCTGATTTCAGCAGCGTTCCGGCAGAGTTTCTGAACCGAACAATTTTTGGGCAGAGTTTTGGAGAGGATGAAAATATATGAAAATGGAGTGAAAATGGGGGCTATTTATAGAGGGGGAGGCCGTGGGTTTGGAGGGCAGTTTGGTCCCCAAATTTTGGCCCAAAATTACCATTATGCCCTTTCTAATTTAATTTCTTGATTAATTAATTGCTTTGGATAATTACAAAGTCAAATCGGGTCACATCAATGAATAGTAACCCTTATTTTAATTATTTTTGCCTAAAAAATCTGATGCACCACGTGGGGTCCTCAACTGTGGGTCCCACCCGNAACCTCTTTCTCAACAATATCTTACCCCACCACCTGGGTAATAGCACTAAAACGGGAACGATCGACTCTAGGAAAGAAAAGCTTAACCTGAACCAAGCATGTCACACGATGCACCAGCTTCGAAACATAATCATAATATTTTTCTCTAAGACAAGCAAAATTGGTCATGTTTTTGCAATCATATTCCATCAAGCAGGTCCTCCTGGTTCCACAGTGAATAAAATCGTACTCTGAAAGTGTTGAACAAATTTTCCCAAGTTACTTTGACTTATCCAATTTCAACATGCAAGCCTTCACATCTTGATGTTTTCTTTATTCCCGCGAAGAACTTTCCCCTAATGTGCACAGTAGCCCACATGCCCTTCTTGTTATATAGATCTCCCTCCCATTCGTTATTCCCTAATTTGTATTCTTCAACCATCCTTTTCCAATTCTCCTCAAATTCTTTCACATCAAAGTCACCATATATACAGCTCTTAAATAGTTTCAAGAACATTGGCTAACCAACATTTGTCGTATCATTCCTCATGAGATGCCAAACACATTGCCTGTGGTAGGCTTTTGGGAAAAAAGCCTTTGTAGCATTGCGCATTGCTTTGTTACCATCTATTATGACCGATTCAAGGGATTTCTCTTTCATAGCTTCCAGAAATTATTGTAGAATCCACACATAAGTCCCTTCCATCGCATTTAACACAATAGCACACCCAAATACACACGTCTGCTTGTTATTATTTACACTTGAGAAAACAACAACTAGACACTTATACTTGTTTCTTCCATATGTGGCATCAAACGCTAGCATCATGTAATCAATTTGGGACTTTCCATCGCACCAAAACAAGTGACTTAGCTTCTTTTCCTTGTGAAATTTGTAACTCCAGAACATTATTCGGGTCAGCCTTGCGCAACGACTTCAAGTACCTAACGCACCATTAAAGTCACCAACTCCTCTTATTTTCACGAGCAACTTGATTATACCTGTCCTTCTTCCTAAATCCAAAAAAAATATGTGCCCACAATTCTACAAAACTTCAGTCTTATATATTTTGGGTATAGAAATGCCACACTTCCTCATGTGGGTCAAATTGCCACCAAGCAACATCATTAATGTTCCTATGTGCTGAAAAAAAAATGACAAATCTCGATAGACCTAACACATGGTTATGGACATCATTAAATGTTGATCAAACCATTTCCCCATATTTCTATTCAATGAAATACACATTGCTACTTGGAAGCCACATTGACTTAATGGTCTCCGCTGTGGCTTGTGATCCACATCCACGAATGACCTATTCTTCCTAAAACCTTCCTTGTGACAAAAAAAAATGTACGCCCCACAACTTTATCACTTGTTTCCTGTCAAATCCTTTCCTTCTTGGCAAAAAAGTCCATGCAATCTTGTATACTCATTGTAAAACATGAACACATCTTCCGAACTTTCAAACTCCAACTTCTTGAAATCTTCCGATCTTAAAGCAGGGATGTCAATGCCACCAAAATTATTCAATAAAATAGGGTCGACACTCAAATTCATATCTTCTCCTTCATCAATGTTTCTTTTACAGCCTCCTACTTATGTGAAATATCACACAATAGAGTGGCCAACAAAATACAACAGGGAATTAGATATTAGGAACACACGTACGCATGCATTCATAACTATCTAAGTGCAAAATAAACTTATGTTGGGGTTTTCAACAAATAAGATGCAAACTGCACAGACAATTACCTCAAATGCACCACCACCATGCACCTCCTCTTCTTCGTCTTCAATCAAGTCCTTACTTAACTAAAACAAAGAACATTTACATAATTTCACTATAAACTATAATCAAATAATGTAACCTTACAATTCCAAAGATATAAAAAAGAATAAACAAAAAGTAGCGTCTGCTCAAAACACGGGACCGATCCACTTCAACTACCTTGCAACTCCAACTACCAACAATATGATAGAGAGTAATCTAAATTGCATCTAGAATTACTGAATTCTTAGTTTTGATCTCAACTTTCTACATAGCATCCGACAAAGTCCCCATAATAATAATTTGACACAGCATCGACACATAGTTGCTTACCAAAAGATCTTCATTATTGTTAATTTTGTGGGCATCCCCTACACTAAAGTTTTCACCGTCCTACAATGGATGAAAAGAACAATTAGAAAACAAAAAGAAAAGCTATGTATCTTCCAATTGCTCACGATTGGGAGCAACTTTTAACTACTACAATCCAATGTTATACTTTACCTCAGAATCTGCTTTTAGGAAGAATCATTCAAATGATTCCTCTTTCCGATATGGATGGCCGTCTTTCTCACCTTCCATTTACCCGATTAACGAACTTGACACGTTAGTTCTTCTATTAAAACGAATGGAAGAACCTCTCCCATTGGCTTCGTATTCTCTTGTTCGCACCTTCGATGACCACTGTCCCTCGCATGATATCTAGGGTCTTTTCTCCACAGTTAATGTTTTGTTTTTGGAGGGGCGGATCTTTTATTAAATATTTAATGAAAATAATGATTTATTTGGTTCCATAACATTTTAACTAATTAATATCTTAATGATAGGTTAACAAATATGTTATAATCGGTACTAAGAGGTGAACAACATCAAACCATCAATTTCACAACATTCATCAACGATTATGGTTAATTTCATCTATCAAGACTAAAGTTGGGTTTTGTATGTGTGGATGCCACAATACAGTAACCTATTTTAGTTCTCAAAATTGCATGGGTTGTTGTGGGGCCAAAACCCATTTTTAGTCGCAGGGCAGATACGGTCCCCCCATTTAGGCCGGCGGACCCTAGACGAACCTGTGAGTAATTTGTTCAAGAAGAAATTGTGCTTGGTGCCACGCAACGAACTTTCAAACGATAGCAACGTGAAATTAAGGTGGTAGAAGCAGGGTCAGAACTATAATTCAGGAGCCCATTTACAGATGAATAATTACACATATCCAAATAAAAAGAAATGCCTTAGTGATCCATTTAGTCAGAAGTTGTAAATCAAACTATAGCGTGCTGTTTCATCAGAGTTTTTCAAACATTATTTACATACCGCCACACAATCAGCACGTGCTGTTTTCGCCATAAATGCCTACATATCTAAAGCTACACTACAATAATTACAATCTGGAAAAAGAATAAAGACAAGAGAATGTGATTCTTCTTGCTGCTTTGACCGTACTTATTGGTCCCCCCAGGCACAGGCATTAATCTCCACCAACAACAGAACTTCCTCAGTGTAGGAAAACTAAGCTCCTCCTCAAATGGGGCATCCTTTGACACATACGAAACATTATGAGGAAACATTATGATCGAGCGACGAATAGAAAAATGCTGAGGAAAAAACCACAGGAATAATAATTATTGAGTCATGCTACACGTACGTCAAAAAATATACACAAAAAATATACACCATATATACATCCTATACTTATATACATAAAGTTTGTGTTTTAATCCAATGTTTGTGCAATTAATTAAGTATAATTGAGAATATCATTTATAAGTTTGTAATGTTTGTGCACTCATGAAAATAAAGTTTATGCATTATTAATGGTGTATGTATGAATGTATAAAATTGGGTGTACATGTAACATTTTTGTAATAATAATGAACAAGTACACAAAAGAATCCTACCAAGGGGTTTCAAAGAATCCGTCACCGAACAACTTTACTCCCAGTGGAATAGTAACTAAGGTACCACTGAACAAATCTCTTCAAACCAGTCCGTAGATTCGTGGAAGGCTTGTAACCAAACTCCGTCCGAGCATAGCTAATATTGGCATGAGTAAACTGCACGTCCCCATTTCGCGGCAGCCTCATCACGTTCCTCTTGGCCTTAACCTTCAAGAGCCTCTCCAGAATGCTCACGAGATCCGCCACCGGCACAGGCGAAGTGTTCCCCAGATTGAACACCCGCAACTGAGCCGGCCCCGCCTTCTTCCCGCCGCCGGTGCTTTTCTCAGTGGTGTCCAACGCCCCCAGGTAGCCCCTCACGATGTCATCGATATAAGTGAAATCCCTGGCAACCGTGCCGTGATTCGCGGCCTCGAAGATCGGAACGGCCTTCCCCTCCAAAATATCCCTCGTGAAAAAGAAGTACGCCATGTCGGGCCTTCCCTAGGGGCCATAGACGGTGAAGAACCTCAGCCCTGTGAAGGAAAGCCCGTATATATGATTGTACGCGTGAGCGATCTCTTCGCCGGCCTTCTTAGTGGCGGCGTACAAGCTGGCGGGCTGGTCGGTCCTATTCCTTTCAGAGAAGGGCACTTTGGTATTTGTACCATAAACGGAGCTGGAGGAGGCCCACACTATGGTGGGTTGAGGGTTTGCATTTTTACAAACCTCAAGCAAGTTGACGAAACCCGCAATGTTGCTGTGAACGTACGATCCCGGATTCTCCATGGCGTACCTCACGCCAGCTTGAGCGGCCAGATGCATCACGTGGGTGAAACACGCGATCTCGAAGAGCTTGTTTAGGAGCACCGCGTCGTTGATGTCCCCTTCCACGATGAGCACCCCGACGAGCTCCAGCAGGGCCTGGCGCGCGCGTTTCAGTGACGGGTCGTAGTAGTCGTTGAAATTGTCGAGGTCGAGCACCCCGTCTCCCCTGCGCTTGAGCGCGGCGGAGACGTGGGTTCCCACGAAGCCCGCTGCGCCAGTGACGAGCACGGAGACCCTGTTGGGGGACCTCGCGGTGGCAGAGGAACGGGCCCTCTTCTCCCACGCGGTGCCACCGTAGCCGAAGGTCCTTAGGGACCTGCGGGATGGGTCTGCGGCGAGGGATAAGGGTGAGGATGGGGTTCTGAAGAAGAAGATGAACGTGAGACCCGAGAACACGAAGGACCAGAGGGTGAGCTTGGCGAGGGAAGAGTGCCACTGAGGCCTGTGAAAGTGGGGACCTTTCTCCATCTTGAACTTGCCAGGCGAGGATGGAATGTTGTCCATCTCAAACAATGGTTTTCTTACTTGTTTTCCTTCGAATATGTTGATGCAAGATTTGTTTTTGATGTATTTGTTGCGGTGCTCTGTGTTTGTTTAAGGAGATTAGGCATTTGCTATAATTGGGTCTTAAAGAATGGTGCTTAAGATAAGGATGGTGGAGAGAATAAGTAAAAAAGTGATATTTGGTCGGTGATGCTCTTTTTCACCACTTTTTCGTCGCTGTGTGTGGAGAGTCTTCTTGTTTCTTGGAGGTAAGGGTTGTCGAGTTTATGCTCTCCCAAAAATGGTTCAACAAATCAATCTATTTAAAAATTAAAATAAGAGGCAACCTTTATTGGCAAGACCAGAGAGAGAGATTGAGCAGGGCGAATCAAGGGAGAGTCATCCAAGAATCAAAATGCGGTTAATTTAATGAGCGTGTCCCCTTTAGTTTTTGCCTTCAATCAACAACGATGGCATGTGTTTATCTCTCAAAGAAATGTAAGTAGGGAGTCAAAGAAACAAGTCTATTTTTTCTTCGCTATCTAAAATAATAAAGCTAATTCGATTGGCTGTAAAGCCTTGAATTTAGGAGTTCCAATAACTTTGTATGCCCCTATTGTTTGAGGATATGTCGTGTGGGGGAGAGGTGTTTTCATTTGACTGATTTTAAGCAATGGATGACGTTTTTAGGCTTTGCCATAAGAGGCCCCCTCTTTCTCTACCAATGGAAGGGTGTGACGTTGGAGCCGTGTGATTTCAGACCGTATCTATATTCAGAAATATGAAAAAGATTAAATATTTCTTTGGATAGGCAAATTAAGAGACACAGAATAAGGAATTTTTTACTCTTTTGACACTGTTACAGGGACAAATTACCAAAATACCCCCATTTCAAAACATATTACGCATATACCACCGTTTGGGCTGACGTGGACTCCGTGATACGTGTGGCCATCCACATCAGATTCGCCAACACGGTTGGCAATTTTAGTACAACCCTAAAACACATTTGAGCCAAATTCGCCAACACGGTGGGCGATTTCAACCTAAAACCCTAAAACACTAAAACACTAAAATCGCCAACATGTTTGGCGAATTCAACCTGAATTCGCCAACCTTGTTGGCAAATCCAGCCCCACATCCTTACAAATTTACCCTTCCCCCCAATTCTCCAACACTTCTCTCATTTTCTAAAATTCACCTTATCTTTCTAAAAATTTCCTCTCTCTAGAATTCCAGAGCACCTGTCGCGGCCGCTGCTCCACTTCGATCAGTCCATCAGTATTGTAAGTTTTTACTTACGCAAAATTTATTAGTTTAATTAACAGTTTTTTTTTTTTTGCTGTTTATAACATTGTATGTTATCTGTATTGAGTTCAATTAAAAATTTATAGTAGATTATAACATAGAGCTATTTGTGCATTGTATGTTATCTGCATCAGTGTAATATAATTTGCATGCTGTTGTTGTGCGTCTAAGTTGCTGTTGTTGTGGCATGTTTAGGGTTTAGGGAATAGATAAATTCTTGTTATCAAATCAAATAGATTGTATGCATGGATTGTTGACGTACAACGTGTTGTAAACCCTAAGCCTGGGACCAGAACCCTAAGCCCAAAACCCTAAACCCAAAATGTAAAACCCAAAACCCTAAAACTGAATGCATCCTAACCCTAAACCATAGCAGACTTGATCTGGCCTAGTCATTTTACTTGACATTACTTGATAGTGATTATTCATTAATGTATTTGTGTATCTGCGGTATATTACAACATATAGGATGGCTCATCACATCACACTAGGTTCAGAGGACGCATCTGTTCTTGAGCTGCAGCCACGTCATGTGTCCCAGCATATTTGGAGCGGGGCTTGTGATAGGGTCTTACAAGTTAGGAGAGTGCATGCTGTGAGGAACGAGGAAAAACACAGAGACTCCCCAGAGTGCATCATTCCATATCTAGAGCAGGCGGGGTTTATCGTGGTGGTTCACATGGGTTATTGCTCCGTCGACCACACATTGATCACCGTGCTGGTGGAGAGGTGGTGTCCCGAGACTTACACGTTCCACATGCCTACTGGGGAGTGCACACCGACGTTCGAGGATGTCGACATTATTTCTGGTCTCCCTGTTGAGGGACATGCTGTCACCGGCCAGATGCACGATCCAGAGTTGGTGGATCATTGTGAGGAGTTGTTGGGTGCGCCCCCACCACTTAGGACTGGGTACCATGCATCGCGCATTCGCTTAGCATGGCTGTCCGAGCTGCTTACCCATGTTCCTGCGGACGATGCCGACCCTATCTTAGTCCAGCAGTATGCACGAGCATACATGCTTCACTTCATTGGGGGCACGTTGTTTCCGGACGATTCTGGGATATGGGTACATTCTATGTACCTCCCACTGCTTGCGGACCTGGAGCAGACGGGCACATACAGCTGGGGTTCAGCGGCGCTCTCCTTTATGTATAGGGAGCTGTGCAAGGCGACAGAGTACGGTGCGCATGACATTGGAGGCCGTTGCACTGTCCTCCAATATTGGGCATGGCATAGATTTCCTCGCCTTACCCCTGAACGGGCAGATCACGTCGTCAATGCAAATTGGCTGAGTTATATCGACGATCGAGCATACCTTCGTCCGCTAGGCTTTAAGTAAGTGTTATTTGTCTATTCATTTATCGATTTATTATTCCCATAACCTACTTTATGCATTTCATGGTTAGGCTAATAAATATTTGTATTTACAATTTGAACTAGGTGGCACGCTCGTAAAGTGAAGTCGGAGTCACCACTACATGTCCTCCATTACTATTGTCACTTCTTTGATAACTTGAAGAAAATCGAGGTAATTACATAAATGTCTGGTCGTTTGTATTGTTGCACATTCGATTATAATCACCTTGCTAACTTTCATCACTTTTTCCTAGATTGTGTGGCAGCCATATACTGTCGACCTAACCATAAATCTCCCAAACTTATGCACGGCGGGTCAAGAAAACTGGCGGACCATTGTCCCGTTGATTTCTTTTTGCATCGTGGAATGGCACCAGCCTGATCGGGTGATGCAGCAGTTTGGTATGGATCAACCCATACAAACTAGACCGCATCAGCCCGATCATCTGCATAACATTACTTTAGTTAGACGAACCAACCCGTATTGGCCGGATGTGCACAGAGAGTATATTGCATTATGGGATGATCGAGCTGCCCGAATTGCTACTTAGGAGTCCTTGCATCACCCCCCACCGCACTGTCGCAATATATGCAATGGTATAAGAAGATTACTCGACGTTGGATCAGTCGAGAATCGACGCCTATAGGAATTGTGGTAAGTTTTACATCGATTAATCTCTCGTAACATTTGTTTTTTATTGTTGATTATGATTATTTTTGTTTGAACACTGTTAGGGTGACATTGCAGAGCAGTTTTTGGGTTTGTCCGTAGAGCCTAATTCTGATGCATTTACGATAGAGAGGATTCGATCGTTCGCTGAGGCTATCCTCTCTGCCATCCAGGATCATGACCGAATCAGGGCTGAACAACTTCAGTTAGCTCCTACGGCTCCTACGACTAACGTGTCACCTCCCGCAGATGACGAAGAGCAGCGTGATCAGAGGCCACGCCGTCGGAGAAGAGTTGCATCATCCGCTGGTCGAAGATGCGTTCGACGTGCTGATGAATCTGTGTCTTTCGCACAGCATAGTGTTCCGGCTGAAGCCAACGCGGAACCCACAGTCGACGCTGCCACCCCACTACCATACCCTTACCCTTAGCCATCACCATACCCTCACCCTTACCCAGCGTCGTCATACCCTTACCCATCTCCGCTACCACCACCACGTTCTTACCCACCGCCACCATACTTTTACCCTCCCTCATACCCATATACTTATTCGTACACTTAACCCACCTCCACTCTAAAGCTTACGAAACTCTCCCATGTCCTCAGAAACCTAATCTTTCGTACTCTTCTAAGTGAGACCTGATTTGCATTATGTCATCGCTCTCAAACTCAATCCTCTCATGCTTAATCGCCATTCCAACTTCTTAAATTTATGCTTATACTTGCAACCCTATTTTTGCTCTTACCTAAGTTCTTAACGCACTTTATACTGTGTGTACATATCCTCTTCTCACTCTCTTATTTTCCACACCCGCTTATGACGCCCTACAATTTCAACACCTAGTCTTTCAAACCTTTACTCCCAAAACTGAATGCACTAGGAACATCTACACGCTTATCGGTTACCTAAGTCTCTTGTCTCTCCACGCACCTTCTAAATTTATTTCTGTAGGGCTCGTACTTACTAATTATAAATGCAAACGCTTGCATGAACTCTCAAATCTCTTTTACTTAACTTACATCTTTACTCGAAGTCCTTTAAAGTTAACAAAACTTAAGCTTACTAGATTTTCTTTTGAACCCAAACTTTCTCATTAATTCCCTTTAAACTTGTGTATTCGAGAACATTCCTGAAAATAAATGAGCACTTTTTACTTCCCTGAGCGAAATTGTTCCCATCCTGTGCTCCTCCGATAGACTTTGCAAAGACTTATCCTTGCCGCTGGGCCGTGGGTAGGGTCACTGTGCAAGTTTTGGCGAAGTGGCCGCTCTTTCCACATCAGTAGCAGACATTTTTCCTGGCTAAAATAACTCCACTATGTGGTCGGCCACACTTCTGGCAAGGCAGGTTGCGCATCCCTCCTTCTTGTTGTTCTTCGTGAGCGTCTTGCCCTTTAGCGCCTTCCTCCATTTGTGGCCCTTGTAGAAACTGGACCTGGGTCTACCTCGGTCCCTGTTGTTGCTGTTGTTGGTATTGATATTGGAAAGGTCTTCGCCTCCTTTGGTCATGCGAGACACTTCCTTGCTCGGCTATCTTCCTTTTGTTCTTCTCGCTCCTTGTTGTAGCTAGGTTTCATGCTGACTCCTCTAAAATCAGGGACTTGTCAACCAGGATCGCATAATCATGAACGTCCAAGTGATTTACAGACATCTGCAACTCGACCTTTAATCCTCTTCGATACTTTTCGCATTTCTATCCATCATCGGGATTCAGCTTGTAGGTGCTCGAGTAGCGGCACAGCTTCTCGAAGGTCGCCGTATGTTCCGCCACCGTTTTAATTCCAGGAACTTAGCTTCCTTCTGATCTTTTAGTCCCCTGGGAAAGTATTTGTCCATAACAACAGTCGTGAACTGGTTCCAAGTGATTAGGGCCTTCGTCCGCTCCAAAAGGGGTCTGGTGGTGTTCCACCACTCTCTACCTACGCCTCTTAAAATCCTGGCTGCAAACTTGGCCTGTTGTGCATTGGTACAGAGGATGTCTTCGAATATCTGCTCGATCCCCTGTATCCAGTTATGTACTGCCTCCGGGTCTATAAGCCCTTCAAATGTAGTGGGCCTTATGAATTCAGCATATTTCTGTAAGTCAACTTCCTACATTATCGGGGGTGCGTTCCTTGCAGCGGTGGCTGCTGCCATTTGGGCAATCTCCCTAGCCATCTTTCTAATTACCTCTTCAAAATTTGCAGGGTCTTGGTGGCGATGTGTATTATCTCTCCTTGGAGGCATGGTTATCGTAGAGGAGCTGTAAAACCTGAGTTGATCAGTCTCAAGAAAAGCCAGTAGACCTAGGATCAGCACATCCAACCTAGAAGTAGTCTACACCGTTATCATGCTTGAAAGCATAGTGCAGCTCAGTCCTCAGGTTTACTTGGACCAAGCTGCTTTGATACCAACCGTAACATCCCTACTAACTTCTTACACTATAGTCATAAGCGACGCTCATAAGATTGTTAACTCCCTTAGTTGGGTTACTACTAGCCCCCTACTTTTAGCTTTGCAAATATTTCTTACTCGAAAATATGGACCATTTTGAAAACCTTTTTCTTTCTTTATCAAAATGTAAATTATGAGCCATACGCTGTCAAGTAAATATACATATATACATAAGCGATAAAGTCAATAAGACTTAGGCATTTAAGGACTGATCAATTAAATACTTATACCAAACTCACGAAAAGCATAATAGATTCATATACACTGATCCAGAAATAGTTACACATGTGTTTATATTTACATATTACAAATAATGCACTTAAAGCTAATGGCATAGTTAATCCATTTAGCTAATACAAAATAACTAAACGCTACGACGCGTAGATATAGGTTATAGTCCTTCTGCTTCCTTGGAATCTCTTGACGCCAAAGTCTTTACCCGTCTAATGATGCCTACTCCACCTTGGCGTATGCGTGTTGCCTCTCCGGAATCATAAATGAGTAGGGAATGAGAACGCTGCGTGCTCAGTGGGAATCTTAGGGCATAACTATTCTTTCTCTACTCAATTATGATCCAGGCCGCTCAGGAGATCTCTAAGTGTCAAAGAATACTAAAATCCCTACTGATTATTATTGTCCATGCTAGTCCTGAGCAGCTTTATCTAATTTACTAGGTGACTAGGGTTTCTCTACTCTTTGTATTACCTAGTAAGGGGGAATGCATCGTTCCCCTTAATCCTTGAATGCTTGAGTGACATGACCTCGTCTTCACGTCCTCTCGTATCACGTAACCTTATAGAGGCCATCTTATGAAACCTTGGTCATTTGACATTACCTTATCATATAGCTTGATAGTCATCACATATACTACGTATAGCATGCATGAAGGGGTCTGGGGGTTCTCTTATGTGCCCTATTAAGTACTTTCCATTGAGGCAACATCCTTCTTTTTTGTTTCTTTGTCCATTATTCTCCTTTGTAGACCATGGGACCATCGTTCCCTTGCAGTGTACAACCAACTTCTGTTTCCATATTGATAATGACCAGGCAGCATTCTTACCTGAGTGGTAGCTAACCACAAATGCACGATGGCATACTTTATCGATCATCAATAGGGAATGACCATCCTGTTGGTAGAATGGTGGGGGTTGCCCTAACAGCATCACCAGGAGTGGACTCGTACTTTCTTAACTTTCTCTTTAACTTTCTTAACGTTTCTTTGGGCCCATTATGCACTCTTGGCGCCTCATACTTGCTTGTGACGTCACTTCTTTATACATTCATTGTTTTCGTTCTGACTTTGATATGATATCAGGTCTAAGCCTGCGTTCAAATCATTAACCAATCCTTCTTGCTGGATTGGGGAGAGGCTTGTCCTTAGACGTGCCAAGAGAGAGGGATTCCCTATTGTATAACTATGTACTTTCTTCCAGGTACACCGGACCCTCTTTGGCTGGAACCTTCTTATCACATTTTCCTTATGTTCGATTATGAACTTTCCTTGTTTACGTGATCATCTGTCTAGTTATATAAGGTTGTCCTAACATCTTAACGACAACCTATTTTCTCATGATGCATGATAAAAATATAACAGATAGAGTATAATAACGATCATGGCTTGAAACTACGGTGAATTAGTGCTTTTCTGAAAACGCTCATTTTCTGTCATAATTTAGTTATCACAAACCGGAATGGGTCCAAGACCTTACTCGAAGGTTTTGGATATCCCTAAGCTCATTTTTCATACTTATAAACTCAGATTTTGAAGCCAAGATCTTGAATTTATTGTTTTGCCCTTTTTCCCAAAAATGTTGTTTTTGACCCAAAAAACCTGATTTTCTTTGGAATTTTAATTCTCAAAAACCCGAAGGGCTCAAGGCTTGGCCTTAAGATTTTTGATATTTATAAACCCAATTTTCATGAAAACCAACCAAGTTTTCAGTCCCTATTTTTGAAAATTCCCATTTTGTCCTTGTTTGCCCGAAAACTTTGTTTTACTCATTTTGCTTGAGAAATTCGTCGGGGCTCCAAAAATAATAAAAATTAGTGTTAGTTAAGTTTTTAGCCCCTGTAACATTAAAAAGTTTGGTTTTGGTCCTCAGTAAAAGTTTTAGTCATTGTAAAATTTGGAAGTTTGATTTTGGTCCCTGTGGATGGCTAAAGTTAACGGTGATGACGTGGCCGTTAGTAGGCGCTGACGTGGCGTGCCACCTGGCATGCCACGTGGCATAACCCAGAATTACATTTTTTTAACCCATCACCTAACCCAATCTTTGGATTCGACCCAGTTTCATTTAAAAATTTTAAAAAAAAAACCCCAAATCCCCAAATCACCCTTCTCCCTCCTCCCTCTCTATTCGTCTCCCTCTCTCAATGCATTACGCACACACCTCCCAACTGCGCCTCCCAACAGTAGAAAACAGTATCATTATCCACTCGAATCCCCCAATGGCATCCTACCCACACTACTGGGGCCTCACCCCTGAACATGACTACTACGCCCAGCAAGGCATCGCTTCCTCCTCCTCCCTCTTTACCACACCCCGAGGCCTCACCCTCTTCACCAGATCCTGGCTCCCCCTCCCCCCTCCCCGCCACGTGCCCTCGTCTTCATGGTCCACGGCTATGACAACGAGATCTCCTAGACCTTCCAGTCCACCCCCATCTTCCTCGCCCGCTCTGGCTTCGCCTCCTTCGCCCTCCCAAGGCCTCAAGGCCTTCATCCCCAGCATGGACCTCGTTGCACAAGATTGCCTATCCTTCTTCAATTCCGTCAAAAGCAACCCCAATTTTTGCGGCCTCCCTTGCTTCCTCTACGGCGAGTCCATGGGCGGCGCCATCTGCCTCGTCATCCACTTTGCAGACCCGACAGGGTTCCAAGGCACAGTCCTAGTGGCCCTCATGTGCAGAATCTCGGATAAGGTGAGGCCAAAGTGGCCGACCCCTAGATCTTGACCTTCCTGGCGAGGTTCTTGTCGACATGGGCAATTGTTCCTGTACCGTATCTCATGTACAACCCGGTGAAGGTGGATCTGACCCTTCCCCTTGTAGCTGCTCATCCGGCCCCTCACCCACGCCACAACACCAACACTAACTGCCGTAGTGAATGACGCTGCCGATTCCGCAATGTGCCATCTGCTGCTGCCAGATATGGGGAGGATAGGGGTTGGGGAAGATGAGAGGAGAAGAATTTGGGAATTTCAATTTCAGTTTTTTATTTTAAATTTTTTTTGAAACGGGTCGGGTCAAAATTGGGTGGGTGGGTACAATTTAAAACTTTTTGTTATGCTAACGTGGCACGCCACGTCCGCGACGTTAACTGCCACGTCATTGCCGTCAACCCCCAAACATCCACAGGGACCAAAATCAAACTTCCAAATTTTACAGGGACTAAAACTTTTACTGAGGGACGAAAACTAAACTTTTTAATGTTACAGGGGCTAAAAACTTAATTAACCTTAAAAATTAACACCCCTACTAGATTTTTCGTGTAGATTCCAAAAATGTTGTTAGTTTTTCATGATAAAAATCCCAGCCCATAGTTCCTACTCAAATCTACTCTTTTTCTATTTCAAACCTAGGTACATCTAAATCTTGACAGAGTCACAGATAACACCAGCAGTTTCCAGACAAACAACAACAACATATATACAATCATATTCACATATAAAATATCATAAAGAGCCACATAGATAGTAGGAGATCTATTTACCCACTTTTGGAGAAGTCCCCAAGCTTAGTAACGAAAGCTTCGCGTCGAAGTCCCGAAAGTCTCAGTGTTTCCAACGCTCACTTGACTTGCTATAGATGGTATCCTAGGGTATGTGAGTTAGGGTTTTCTTGTGGAAAATAAAGGGAAAATTGAGAGGACAAGGTGGTGATGAGGGCCACGATTTTATGCTTGAGAAAGGAAACAAGGAAAGGGAAATAAATGAGCAAGAAAAAAACTAAAGGGGTGAGCTCTTAAAGCCACTCACGGTTGGCTTACTTCTTAAGTAGAGGAAAGAAAGCTAAATGAATAATTAAAGAGGAAATTCATTTTTGGTCGTGTATTTAAGGCGAAGGACATGAGGATTGAGGAGAATAATCATATGGCATCTTGGAATATGCTTGGAGAAGTCATCTTTGACTTTGCTTTGACTTCACTTTGTGGTTTAGCATTTTCCCATGTGTGTTTGGATCATCTTAGTCGTGTATGTGTGTGTCTGTGGGTCGTGGTTTTGATTCTTCAAATTAGAGACCAAATTCTGATCATGTTTGATCGTGTTTGGTCGTTAGCAGTTCGAGTGCTTCGTGTACGGGTGTCCTAAAAATATTCCGATCACACCATTGTGATCTGCTAATTTTTCTAATGAGAAATTTAAGTTCATCCAAGGTATTTGTAAATTTATTTTCATAAAAGTGTTCTTTACAAATACCTTTGATACATAATTAAGTTTCGATGATGAAAGGTAATTAATCCAGTGTTTGCAAAAGTTTGCGAAATCGTGAACCATTACCTTAATTGGCATTTTTGGAGATAAAATTAGGGATTTAAAATTCTTGTCTAATTAAATTACTCGTGCGTTTATTTATTATGTGAAATCTTTATTAAGGAAAAAGCGGGATGTTACAATAATGACTATGAGAATGTTAAAATGAGTATGATTAGGATTAAGGATATAATATGGTAAGATGTATGATTAGGATTAAGGATATAATATGGTAAGATATCTAGAAGATAACTAACGGGGGTTGGTCGAAGTGGTAAGCGGCTTGGTATCGCTTAAGCAAGGTCTCGAGTTCGAGACTTTGTGTATGTAGTTATACCCACTGGGAGACTCACCCGCCATAGCCAGGTGCTCGACCCAGGTCGACCCGAATTAGTCAAGGCTAAGCCTTGGATACTGTTGAAAGCCAAATGTTAAACTTTCTCTAAGTTGATGCAATTCCATTCCCCGGCAACGGCGCCAATTTTGATGAAAGCCAAATTACAGTTTGTTCAAGGCTTTTTACAAGTGACGCAGTCCCTGGAAATGAACTGCGCCAACTTTGATGAAAGCCAAATTTACATGTTATTAAAGCCCATCTGCACTTTCCAATTTGACATAGTTCCGTGTTCCGGCAACTTTTGCCAAATTTTTTGAAACCTTAATTGGAACTCTCAGTCGTTTATAATAATATATCCTTCTTTACGGCTTTCAGATCCACAAGGGATCCAATTGAGTATAGTCGGGTATAGTCATATCCACAGGGAGTTGCAAAAATACCTTTCTTGAGTTTAGTTAATTAAACAATAAAGTGAAGGATTGATAAATTTGTTGATAGTTTAAAAATAAACAACATAAAATAAATAGGCAACAAATCAGAGGTAGATCCGGAAGTTTTTGGAAATTGAATCATATCATAGTTTCATGCATCCATTTACTTATTACACTGAACTATCATTTCATTGATTTCCTGCCACCAGTTCTTAACTTGTTCATCGCTTTCACGCATGAAAAGATCACAGGTTTCCTTTGATAAACTGTCACTTTCGCACACAAGCTTAACAAAGTACGCCACCGTTATTCCAGATGTTAAAACGGCTAATCCTTTATTCCAGTTACGGCAACAAGAATTAGATGAATTGATTTAGACCCGACTCTAATGATTGTAACTTTCGTTCACAACCTTCGAGTCTAGAATCTAGCTTAGCATAGCAATATCGATCTTAACTTAGTTACAACTTAATTAGTATAACTTTCGTTCATACAAGTAAGTCCCAAATCAAGAATCAAAACACTAAACAAAAGCTAGCATTAAGCATAAAATCATTCAAGCGAATCATAAGAAACTGATAAATTCATATGCAAAAGTACATGGATACAATCATACTACAATATTCATCAAAATCCCAACAACAAGAGGACTAGAAATCCATCTTACAAGAGAATCTCAGAGGCAAGGTTTGGACGCATACCATGACACGTTATCACGCTATCATGACAGCGGTTCGCCCCTCAATCTCCTGGCTCCTTCACCGGCCTCCTCTTTGTTGCTAAACTAACCTAACCTTTGAAGTACAAAAGGAAATGTAAAAGAATGAGTTTTTTTGGGAGGAAGAGGGATTGGTTTCATGAATGGCACGGCCTCCTCTATTTATAGGCAAAATTTAATGGCCATCGCTCAACGGTTTAGGCACCACCGCTGAGCGATAAAGGCTTATTCGCTGAGCGGCTTATCTTTTCACGTGGTGTAATAAATGCACCGGCAGCTTTTACAGGGGCGGCACCGACTTTGTCAGAGCGGCGCCGCCATGACAGGTTGGCGCCAGTTGGTGCAATAATTGTAAGTGGCTCCGGTGGCAGCACCGCTGAGTGGCCAAGGTACACCGCTCAGCAGCTGTTTGTCCTATTGTGCGATGAGCAAGGATTGGTCACCGCTGAGCGGTTTGGCTCTAATTTCGTCTTTTTGCTTCTTTTCCTCTTTTTCCCTTTGCTCCATTCTTTTATGGGATTATTCTTCATTTAATTATGCTTGCATCCATCTTTCAAAATATATTATAAACCTACAAAAAACGAGGATTTAGGTTAGATAATTCTTTAAAACATAAGCAAATAAGTTCCATTTTAATAGTCGAAAATTGCGTACATTGGGCACTTATCACTCCCTCTGACTTAAGACCTTGTTTGTCCTCAAACAAGAGGTAATAGAATCATTTTACAAGAGATCAATGCTTATGAATAATCAATTAGTGTGATGAATTGAAAAGTTTCAGACAGTTTATGCTTGAGACCTGTGAGATATCATAGAGTAACCTCTAACATTAATCAAATGCACAATTACTTGAATGTCATAAACAAGTCACACTATCCAATGTCTTATCCATCAAGGAAATTATCTTATTCATACAATGGTCAGTGGACCAGTTCAAGGTGAGTGTTTCGCTCATTGTCACCATTGAATCACAACAATTTAAATTTGTTACCTGTCTCACTATTCAATATAAGAGTATGGTCATGCAAGGATCACAGAAGTACTTGTAAAGGTTGTAATGGGGCCAGGCTACAAGAAAAATTGGTTTTTCTGGATATGCAAATTTTCTTAATTAAGAGAGCATTGAACACCAACTCCTTTTGTCACCTGTTCTTCACATTTTTCTAGTTCTTTTTCTCAACCTTTTTCTTTTTCTCCTTTTTGTTTTTTTGAGAATAAGATTTTTCTTCCTTCTTTCTTCTGTTCTTTTTGATGCAATGTTGTTGCTCCCACTATTACTTATCCTTATCTGCCCCTGACTTAGATCTTTGCACATAATCCAATTTGAATGCTCTCTTAATTTCGAAATTAAGGAGTGTCATTGTTTTTCTTTTAAAGCTCAAGGGTTATGTAACAACCAAGAAATTTCTCATGTTAGGCTCAAATGGGGTGTCAAGGGATGTTCCTAATTATGGTAGGCTTTATTTGGCCAAGTGGGTTAAATTCTAATGAACAAAATGCCTTGATCATTTTCTATTATTTCCATACAATTTATAAAAATCAGAGACTCAAACAAATTCAATTGTGCAAAAACAATGGTGATTCTCTCTATCTCATTTAGTGTATAGGCTCACTCCCTCAAATGGCTAGGGTTGACTTCCTTGATTTCAAAACATCTTCAATGTTATGCTTATGCAAACCAGTGGATATATGCATATTAACATGTTCATGGTATCTATGTATGTACACGAAGGTCTATTATGGATACTGAAATTATTCAATTCATGATGTTGTATTTGTGCATGCATCAATCTCAAGTAAGATAAACTACTACTTAGTATTGTTTTGAAACAAAGAAGTCTTAAGCACAAATTAAGCTAATAAAAGAAATTTAATTAAGGTGCGAGAAAATTAAAATTGCTCCTTGTTTATGGTGAATGCTTTTCCTTGATGTAGCCTCCTTGCAGTTGTTGGGCTACTTTTGCTTCAATGTGTTGAGGAGATAGAGGCTCATCTTCATCAAGAATCATGCTCTTCTTCCTCTTTGTTTTTCTGGAAATGATTCTCTTTCTACACTACTTTGGAAGGCTTTTCTTGTTGCTTTGTGGCCTGCAAAACAATTAGAAATTCCTTCCCCAAGGACTAACATAGCAAGCATTAGAGAATTCATTAATCAAATTCAAAAGATAATGTTTTCATTTGAATCCGTTGCAGACAGAGTTTCCTGCATTTGCGGACAGAATTTCCCGCTTAAGTGTGGTCAGAAATTCCCACAATATTTTTGATTCAATTAACGAAACATTTGTTCTTTGTAATTTCTTGGTCTTTGATCATAAGGTGCTCTTAGAAAGATTCTATTCTTTAAAATTTTCTATTTCTAATCGAGCTAAGAATCTTGCTTTCAAATCATGTGCAACTTTCTTAGACAATTGTTTGAAAGGTTTAAAATCAGTCATTAGGTTTAAAATCAAAGTGCTTCAAATTTAGCTTAATTGAAAAGGATTAGCACTAAGGATTTTAAATCCAATCTCATAATTTAAATAACCTTTAATTCTTAATTCAATTGGAAAATAGAATGCTAACTCCAGTTTCTTGAATCTGATTTGGTTCATTGCGAGTTTTAGCATTCTTTTTCACCATATTTCATAAAACTTATATTCTAACACCTTAAAATTAATAAATTACTAAAATAAAAAACTCACAAACACTGGGTTGCCTCCCAGAAAGCGCTTGTTTTATGTTGTTAGCTCGACGCCTGTTTCTTTGTAGTTCCCTTCTTCATTTTGCAGTCCCTTCCCTTGGCAGGAGTCTCTTGGATTGAGTTCCGTGTTGGCCGTGATTCTTCCTTTTCTCAGCTCTGCCATATCTGTTGCCAACTGCCCTAGTTGTATCTCTAAACTTCTTATGAAGGCTTCATTGTTCCTTTGATTTGCCATTGATTGCTGCATGAACTGGTTAAATGTTTCCTCTAGTTTGGAATTTTGATACACCGGCTGTTGATTCTGAAATGGTCTAGGTGGTTGGTACGGCGGTTGAGGAACTTTGTTATATGAAGGTCCTGCTTTCTGCCTCCATGGCTGTTGAAAATTTTGTTGATTTGGCAGCCCTCTTTGGTAGGGCCTTGGCTGGTTGTCAAGGAAGTTGACTTCTGCTTCTCTGAAATGACAATTTATAGACGGGTGATCACCTGAACAAATTTCACATTGAAATATCTGCTTCCGTTTTGCATCTCGAGCCTCTCTGAGTTGTTTTGGCAGCTCGTTTAGGGCCTTCTTCACCTCGTCAATTTGTTGTTGAAGTTGCTTGTTTTGGGCTAAAATAGCATCGTTTGCCCCCAACTCAAGCAAGCCTCCCTTCTTGGGTGGTCCTCTGTGGTACTGGCCTTGTTGATCCATCAAGGACATGGAATCAATGATGGAAATGGCTTCTTCCGGTGTTTTGGACATTATCTGTCCACCGGCTGCTGCATCCAGCATAAGTTTGTGCTGTTGTTGGAGTCCATTGCGAAAGATGTGTATCTGCGTTTTGGCATCAAATTCATGATTTGGACATCTCCGCAGCATGGATTTGTATCTTTCCCAGGCCTCACAGAGGCTTTCTCCAGGTGCCTGCACAAAAGTAGAAATAACAGTTTTTAAATCCATATATTTCGACTGGGAAAAATACCTGGCACAAAACTTCTCCTCCAATTGATCCCAGTTTGACAAGACATGTTGTGGTTGGTCCAACAACCACTCTTTAGCTTTTCCAATCAAAGTCAGGGGAAACATCCTTAAGAAAATGGCTTCTCGATCGGCTTCGGACATTCCCGCGGTGCCACAGAGTTCGTAGAATTTTGTAAGATGAGCACAAGGATCCTCATGATCCAGACCTGCAAATGGGTTAGCATACATCAATTGAACTAAACCAGGTTGCATCCGAGGTAACCTGTGCGTTCCAGTAATCCGGCTCATCTTTATTATGTTTCTAGGGGTAAAATTAACAAAACCCCTGTTGTCACTTGCTCCTGTATTGTCACCAGCTCCGGTGTTGTTACCAGCTCTGGTGTTTTCAGTCATTGCTTCTGGTTAGGTGCTTTCTGAAGATGAAGATGTGCCTTCTTGTTCTTGTCTTTGTTTGGCTAATTGCTTCTTTTTTCCTTGTCTTACTGTTAAGTTTCCGAGTAGTAGCTTCAATTTCGAGGTCAAATAAAAGTTGATCTTTTAAAGCTTTACCTCGCAAGAGCTTAAAAATTTGCACTAGCCAATATGATTAGAACAAAAGAGTTCACAAAATAACAAAATAAGAACTATACAATATTTTACAAATATTCACAATTGCTTAACTAAACAAAACTCAAGCTATGTAATTTTGACGCAACTCCCCGGCAACGGCGCCAATTTTGTTGAAAGCCAAATGTTAAACTTTCTCTAAGTTGAAGCAATTCCGTTCCCCGGCAACGGAGCCAATTTTGATGAAAGCCAAATTACAGTTTGTTCAAGGCTTTTTACAAATGACGTAGTCCCTGGAAATGAACAACGCCAACTTTGATGAAAGCCAAATTTACATGTTATTAAAGCCCATCTGCACTTTCCAATTTGACATAGTTCCGTGTTCCGGCAACTTTTTCCAAATTTGTTGAAAGCTTAATTTGAACTCTCAGTCGTTTAAAATAATATATCCTTCTTTACGACTTTCAGATTCACAAGGGATCCAATTGCAGTATAGTCGGGTATAGTCGTATCCACAAGGAGTTGCAAAAATACCTTTCTTGAGTTTAGTTAATTAAACAATAAAGTGAAGGATTGATAAATTTGTTGATAGTTTAAATAAGTAAATAAACAACATAAAATAAATAGGGAACAAATCAGAGGTAGATCTGGAAGCTTGTTGGGAATTGAATCATATCATAGTTTCATGCATCCATTTACTTATTACACAGAACTATCATTTCATTGATTGCCCGCCACCAGTTCTTAACTTGTTCATCGCTTTCGCGCATGAAAAGATCACAGGTTTCCTTTGATAAACTGTCACTTTCATACACAAGCTTAACAAAGTATGCCAGCGTTATTCCAGATGTTAAAACGACTAATTCTTTATTCCAGTTACGGCAACAAGAATTAGATGAATTGATTTAGATTCAACTCTAATGATTGTAACTTTCGTTCACAACATTCGAGTCTAGAATCTAGCTTAGCATAGCAATATCGATCTTAACTTGGTTACAACTTAATTAGTATAACTTTCGTTCATACAAGTAAGTCCCAAATCAAGAATCAAAACACTAAACAAAAGCTAGCATTAAGCATAATATCATTCAAGCGAATCATAAGAAACTGATAAATTCATATGCAAAAGTACATGGATACAATCATACTACAATATTCATCAAAATCCCAACAACAAGAGGACTAGAAATCCATCTTACAAGAGAATCTCAGAGGCAAGGTTTGGACGCATACAATGACACGTTATCACGCTATCATGACAGCGGTTCACCGAGCTTCCTCGATCTCCTGGCTCCTTCACCGGCCTCCTCTTTGTTGCTAAACTAACCTAAGCTTTGAAGTACAAAAGGAAATGTAAAAGAATGAGTTTTTTTTTTTTGGGAGGAAGAGGGATTGGTTTCATGAATGGCATGGCCTCCTTTATTTATAGGCAAAATCGGATGGCCATCGCTCAGCGGTTTAGGCACCACCGCTGAGCGATAAAGGCTTATTCACTGAGCGGCTTAGGGTTATCGCTGAGCGGCTTATCTTTTCACGCGGTGTAATAAATGTACCGGCAGCTTTTACAGGGGCGGCGCCGACCATGACAGGCTGGCGCCAGCTGGTGCAATAATTGCAAGTGGCTCTGGTGGCAACACCGCTGAGCGGCCAAGGTACACAGCTCAACGGCTGTTTGTCCTGTTGTGCGCTGAGTGAGGATTGGTCACCGCTGAGCGGTCTGGCTCTAATTTCGTCTTTTAGCTTCTTTTCCTCTTTTGCCCTTTGCTCCATTCTTTTATGGGATTATTCTTCATTTAATTACGCTTGCATCCGTCTTTCAAAATATATTATAAACCTACAAAAAATGGGGATTTAGGTTAGATAATTCTTTAAAACATAAGCAAATAAGTGCCATTTTAATTGTCAAAAATTGCGTAAATTAGGCACTTATCAGATACCGTGCAAGCAACCTTAAAAAAAAAAGATATCTAGAAGACCCTATGACTCTAAGCGTAGCAAACTACTAAAACCAGTTAAGTTAGAATTAGAGTAGCGAAAGATTAAGTACAATTATTAGTAATGTTAAATCAATAAATCTTATTAATTGATACCATAATAAATAGTAATTGGGATTGAATGAACGAACTTGGTAATTTAATTGATTAATTAAGAACTAGTAAGTTGGATTAAAGGCTACAATCTAGGAATTTAGTGTATAAACCGCGTTAGTTATGAGATGCGAGTATGACGAATGCTATGTAAGTTTCAGTTTGTGAGGTGTCTGTACATGATGTATGCATGTAAGCTATGATTTTAGTATTATGTATATGTAAGCTTAATGTACATTTATGCCAATAAGGTGCTAGAAGTTATGTTATAGTCATGTCAAGAGAGGTAGCACACGTAGGGTTGCTTTAAGGACAACATTGTGAATACTCAGCTATGATAAGGTTAATGTTACTCTGGGTATGGCGATACGTGGTGCTCAGAGGTGGTGGGAATAGACAAGGTGGAACCACTTTGAGGATGGTGATACAAAACGTTCAAGCATGCACAATTGCGGGGTGCTCTAGAGACGACATAACATAGCATCTATATGCACAATTCAGATTAAGGTTACAAGTTAGATAGTCATGTTATGAATGACGTGTTGGAATTCAGTGATTTGTAATATATTTGATGTGTGTGAATGTATGCAGTGTATGTTTTATTCATACATGTGGAGAAAATCGATTCGATGAAAAGTAATTACTTAATACGAATATGTTTTAGCTATGTGTGTTTTTTTTTCAGTCAGTATTTTGAAAACGTCCTATGCGAATGTTATGGCCATGGTTTATTCACAGAGTCTTTTCCCAAAGACTCAACCTCACATCCATTTCAAGTTCTCTGAGTTTTAGCAGAAGGTGTTAGTTTCTGAGTAGGCCATCCCGTTATGGTGGGGCTAGTCAGAGTTAGAGTATTTCCTTCATGTTATGTCAGAGTCTACAGTGCTCCATTTATATATAGGCAGAATCTTTGGACCATGTCGCGTATTTTATAATGTGCAGTTTATACATATTATGTTTTTAAGAAAAGTTAGATAGAGTTTATGTTTATGTTTATTCAAAAAAGATATTTAAGTAACATTTTATTTAAAGTTCATGTTCTTATGAAAAAGCGTTCTTAGTGTCTTCCATAAGAAAACTAATCCCTTACGTGTCAGTCACGATTTTCGAGTCGTGACAGTGTCTTACAAATTGGTTCTTTTAATGATTTAAGTAATAAAAAGTTTGTCAAAAACACATTAAGTATGAAATGATCACAAAATTTGATGAATTTAGTTTTAAAAATTATTAAGGATAGAATAATTTAGTAGAAAATGGTATACATGAGAAACCACCGATAATTTATTATAGTTTCTTAATATAATTGAAATTTAATTATTTAGTATGAGCAATAGTCAGAAAAGCAAAAATAGTTTTTGTGATATAATTATTGTTACGGACTGGGCCATAAAGGCCCATCCTAGTGACCCGGCTCGAGATATTCTCCCACCGCCGTGATACGCGGAGCAACCTCAACCCCCTCAGTTATATAACAGCCCACACCCCAGGTATGAAGATCATCCAATTATCATTCACTATACTCCTTGCACCCTTGCTTACTTGAGCGTTGGAGTGATTGCAAGTACCCACCGCAACGCGAATCCAGAGATTGATCGAGCCAGAACCTTCCTCCCATCCTCGAGCTTCAGGATCCGTAGTGTACTGAGGTGCATACTTTGGAACAATTATTTAATTTATTAAAATGCTAACATTGCTTTAAGATACATGTATAATGAGATTTGCTAAATAACTCGACCACTTTTAAAAGAAAAATGGACGCTACATACGTGGCAGTTGTGAGATGACTACAAAAGAAAAAACGGTGAGAATAAAAGGAAAGAGAGAGAACTTTTTTGGGAATTAATACGCTGTCGAGCAACTTTCTCCACGCAATTGTTGCGCTATCTATCTTTTTCATATGTATAATATAAGAGTTGTAACAATCTTATGACCAAAAACATTAAATCATGTAGATATTTATATATAAGATAATTCAAAACACATAAAAATTCTTAATTAGTATTATTATAAAGTCTCAATAATTATATATCATATATATATATATATATACTTTTATTTGAATTAAATTCTAATTTAATATATTTATTTAATTAAATCTGGTTCAATGAGTGACCCAATAATCTACTGGTTGAACTAGTGACCCTGTGAGATGGATGAGTCGACCACTAGGTTTAATTTAATAACTATGGTGTCAATATATGATCAATTAGTTGCCTTGATTTAGCATAGTTGGCATATTTTTTATGCTATTTCAATGGTAGTGACCTCGTGTATATGATCAAGGTGCATCGGTGTATTGAGAAAGATCTCTCATCTATCTATAATCTTGCCCTCATTGAAATTTTAGTATGCCCAACCTAATACACTTTGGACTAGATTACCTTTTAAAAACAAAAGTTACGTTGGTGTAACTTTAAGAAGTTGTTACACCATTTATTAACTTGTTAATAATTTTATTTTTTGAAAAATTCACCATTAGATTGAAAGTTCATATCTTATAGATCAAGTCTATAAAATTTTATATTAATCTAAAATCATTTAAAATATTTTTTACATTCATCAAAATCGATGTAATTGGAATACATATATTAAAAATGTGTGAAAATAAGATCTATCTAATCACATCCTTATTGATGTTTCTTTTTTTTTTAATTTGACACAAATTATCTATATGATAATTAGTTATAATTCAACTATTGGATCGATAAAATTTAAATCTTATATAAAGCTATTAAATGATGTAACTATATTTAAAGTCATACTGATATAATTTGATCCTAACTCATATATTTTATAGTTGCTCAACTTCAGAGTTTTCTGAAATAATTTTTAAAAATTAAAAAAATAATTAATTTTATCTAAGTAAGAGAATGTTAAAATTTGTAATATGGGTTACAATTAACTATGGAGATTTTATTTCATAAAAATTGGATTGACCATATGATATTGGTTGTAGATAAGTTGGATAAACCCAAATTTATTATTGATCTATATTGTGAGTTGTACACACCTTTTACTTGGAGTTAATGTGGCTAGACAATGCTAGTGTATACTTATTGTTTTAAGTGGATTTTGATTCAATGAACTATCCACCATGTAAATGAAATAAGTATGTAAAAACAGGAAGATGGTCCTTTTAGCAAAGATGAAGATTTAATAACAACTTCATATAATGGGATAATCAAGTGTTTGATACAATGATTGGAATGGAAATACAATGCAATAGACTTAAATTGCTAAATAAAGAAATTACAAAGTAAAGAATGACAAATAAAAGAAAGAAAAGAAAAGGAAAAAAAATGAGAAATCTACTTGGAATCCCTCAGTGCTCTTTGTCATTAAGACGTGCTAAGACTCTGAGTTTTTCTACGTAAAAAATTCCTCCATAGTTCTGTTCTGAGCATCCCTATTTATAGCTTACAGTGACCCCTTACATGCTTGTCGTGTGTCTTCCTTGACGGTTGTAGCTTGATTCTTAGAACTCATCCATTCTTCCACTTCCCTTGTTTTCTGCAAAGGGGCGGCTATTTTCTCTGTTAAGTTAAGCACATCCTCAGTAACTATCGCACATTGTTGGTAGACACATCCCTTTTATGAATAACCTTCTATTGGTATTTTAACTCACTTTATTATGCTTCGTCATCTTCTGAAGGGTCGAACCCTCTACTTAGTATGTCATACTTCTTCAAAGGTTTGGATAAGGTCGACCATGATGATCAACTAGGATCTATTTGTAAACGTCATTTATTGCTTCTACTTAAGCCCTTTTATCACCGCCTTTCAACTGCTAATAAGGAGGATTTCTTCGTAGTTTTGGTCGATTATATCTCCCGTCCTTATTCATAGCCAACTAGGATCCTCATTCATGGTCGACTGAAATCTTTTCTCGTGGTCAATCAAAATATTTGATCAATGTCCTCTTTGGTGAGGACCCATTTTCTTGTCAACCCATTATTTATTCATGATCGCTGTGTAATTTTACTCAAATGCCCTTAATATATATTTCATCATAACACTTATTAACCGTTAGCCCATTCGAACTTTCTAACAATGATTTTTGATAGGAGAGTTGGTTATGGTTCTAAATAAGCAGCTGCGTTCTCTCCCTACTACTATTATTGTCTATGTTATTTGATTTGCCCCATTTACAACCACTATAAAGAGGTAAATAGGGAGAAGCATCGAACAAGAAAAATATTTTAACCTAATAGACTATTTATGGACAACTCAAGTATGTTTTTTATCTTAAATTTTTATATTAATTATTGAAATTTATATGACCTAGTTTAAATTAGAATTTTTCTAAGGGTACTAACTAAAGAATTTAAAGTAGAAAGTTTGGATATTTATAATACATTTAAAGGTTTGAACCTTAAAAAAAAAGGTTCCTTTCTTATTATTTAGCAAAAACCTCTCTATTTTACAAGGAAAAATGTTATTTGGTCACTTGATCTGTATAGTCACCAAGCAAAAAAGATAAAATAAGTGTATAAAACACAAATAAGAGATGAGGTCTACCAGAAATTTAGATAATTAAAAAAAATGGGGGAAAACAAAAAGAAAGTGTTGCTATCATGTCTCTTATCTGTACTTTTTACAATTTTCCCTCGCTCTTTATCTATTTTCTCTCTTTTCCAATAGAAGAAAAAGTAACCAACATTTTTAAAGACGAAAAAACAAGATAAAACAAAAAAAATGTCACTGTCATTCTCTCTCTCTTAAAGTACTTCCTTCAATTTTTTTTCTCTCTTTTTCACTTATTTTTTTTCTTCTAACAAAAATAGTAAACAAGATTTTTAACACGTAGTAATCAACCTTTTTAAAATGTCTAATTTTTTTTTTAACATAGAAACCATTTTTTCAACCGAACATTTTTTAAAAGTAAACTCTTATGAGCAAACAATTATTTTAAATAAGGAAAAACTTTTTAAAACATTATTTGAAAAGTTGGGTTTGGTGTGTCGAAAAGTTTGGTTCATGCATAGTACAAAAGTTAGTTCATTTTATTGTAAGATGAGAAAAAAGATAAATGAAAAATTGAAAATAGAATGAGAGTAAAATGATAGTTGTTAAACATCTTGAGTGAACTAGTAAAAGAACACAAATTACAATCAATTAAATATTTCAATCAAATCAAATCAAATCATTTACAATCATTAACATATATTATTCTTAACAGTAGTAACATTTTTTATTTTTTATTTTTTTTTATTTTTATCTTTTGGTAAGCTTTAGGTAACTATACAAGTGAGAACACCAATTAAGATTCTTATCTTACATCAACATCATAAACAATCTGTTAGTAGGTCCCGGTAGCCCAACATCAAGCTTTCTCATTCAGTTCCAATTCACTCACGGGCACAAGTAGCTCTCTGCTTTTGAGGATAGGGACAAGGAATAACAACAGACTTGAGTTCACGGGGAAAACATATCGATGTGGTAATGCACCTCACATCGGAAATTATTATATCGACACACCTTGTACATACACAATAAAATATAAAATGAAGAGTAATGTTTATATTTTCTAACTCATTCTCATATACTTTCTTTTAATTATTATAAAGCAAATTTTTTTTTATAAAATTTGAATATATAGAATGTATCTATTTTTTTAATCTAATTTAATAGTTGATAAAAACTTTAGGAAGATGAACAGCAGACCTAATCATTACTCTAAAATAAAGATGATAAGACTTACTCTTAACCCAAACAAGAATTTCTCATCAAATGAAAGGGTAAATTGGAGTAATGCTTGAAATACATAACTCATAAACTTATCAGTGGTGATAGGTGTACAACGAAATAATATTCACTGTACAACCAACGTATATATACGCATGGTGTACATTGATACAGGCGCGTGAACAAACATTATAAAACTTATGAACAAATGTTTTCACATATGAAAGTAAAATAAAACGAGATCTGCACAACAATAATTCGAAAAAAGTAACGCCGCACTCTCTCTCCTATTTTCTCACTCACGCTCTAAAACACGTGTATTCATATTCCTTAATAAACAAACATTACAAAATAGATGAACAAACATTATTGAATACGGAATAAATTGTCACACTTTATTGCTCTACGCTCAATCTCTCATAAACAAACATTGCATCATAAATAAACAAACATGATACTAAAAAATAAACGTTACAAAACTCATAAACAAACATTGCATTATATATAAACAAGTATTACACTACAAAAAAATACAAAGAATTAAACAAACATTACAATGTACAACACATAAACAAATATCACATCACATCAACCATTACACCACAAAGAAACAAACATTGCACTACCTTGAAAAAATTACAAAACCTCGCGAACAATTTAGATCAAAGAAAAATGTCATCAACTATACTCTCCATAACGTCTTAAGAAAAAAAATGAACACGAATAAAAAAATTAACAAAAACGAAGAAACAAATTAGAAAAAAAAAAAAAAGAGTAACGAAGAAGAAGAAAATGTGCAAAATGAAAAATAAATGAATGTTACAAATGAAAAAATTGAAAGAAGAAAAAAAGGAAAAATGTGTAAAAAAAATTTAAAAAAATGAAAAAAAAAAAAACAAGAAGAAGAATGTGAGAATAAAAACGTGGAAGTAAAAGAAGGGAGGAGAGGGAAAAAAAAATCCACATTTAATTAATTAATGCAGCTTCTGGTTGAACCTAAGCCAGGCTAAATATGCAAAACAACCTTTTCATTGCTTCATGTCCTTGCTCTGTTCTGTTGCTTACACACGTACATGACATTTTACCCGCTTCCGTCTTCACTCTGCTAATTGCTCACTTCTTCAAAAAGCCCCGAACCTTTGAACCAGCACACTCAAATATACCTTACAGGTAGGTTCTCATCTCATTCCCTCCCCCCCTTTGAACCAAACATGTCTTTGCTTCTGTGCCTCCTCCTGAAAGTTCAACTCTTATTCGTCTGCGCTTCTCAACCTCTTCCCTCCATGACCGAGCTCGACACTCTCATGGCCATCAAAGGCTCTCTAGACCCAGAAGGCCGTGTTTTGAGCTCATGGACCCCACATTCTGACCCGTGCAGTGGCGCTTTCGAGGGCGTGGCGTGCAGCGAGCAAGGCCTCGTGACCAACATTTCGTTGCAAGGAAAGGGCCTCTCCGGAAGCATACCTGCGGCCATGTCTGGTCTCAAGAGCTTGACGGGTCTCTATCTTCACTTCAACGCTCTGAATGGAATATTGCCGAAGGAGATTGCGGGCTGGACTGAGCTCACCGATTTGTACCTAAACGTGAATAATCTCTCTGGTGACATCCCTCGTGAGATTGGGAACATGTCAAATCTTCAAGGTAAGGTTGCTGCTGTTTTATCTTTTAAATGGTTGGTTTTTAATCGCTGCTCTGGTCGCCTGGCTTTGTGATTGTGTTTCTGAAGAATGGAATCCACTTCTTGTCACGATTGAGGTCCTATAAATAAAATGGATTTCTATAATTTTCTTTTGTGAACTTTTTAGTCTCTGATTGCTTGTTATCTTATCTGTTGTGACTGAGTATTAATTGAGGAGGAGTGTGTGGAGCTCTCACTTTTGGCCCCTTTTACTGATTTTGGCCATCTTGGTATTTTGAGTCACTGTACATTTGATGGTTTGCAATGTCTGGCCACTTCAGCATCCCGAAGGCAAATCTTCATTTCTCTGTGTCTTCACGGTATATATTTCATTAGTTTTTTTTGGGTTGAAATTATTGTCATGAACTTATCGTTACTTGTTTTCTTCCCACACGGGGCATGGGTTAATAGTTATTTTGATTTGCTCTGCCATTTGATATGTGCTGTTTTGTCGGTGAAAGAGGATGCCATGCAGACTTGCGGAGAGAGAATAATTCATGAAATGGTAGCAGCAGGAGGGATGGAGAAGAGAAAATAAGAGAAGATTAATTGCCTAAAACATAGAAAACTCAGAAAAAAAAAAAACTCTGAATAACGCATCAACATTTTCTATTCGTAAGACCGATTAATTTGCATTATTCTACATTTGTGCTGCAAGTTTCTCCTGTCTCGTGTACCCAGAACGCTGTAACAACTGCGTCGCGTTTATTTCCTTCGTGAAAGATAATAACTCTAATGTGTGAAGTGTTTACAGTTTTGCAGCTTAGTTATAATGAGTTTGCTGGGAGTATACCTACTGATCTGGGAAGGTTGAGGAGCCTTAGCGTTCTTGCACTGCAACATAACCAATTGAATAGCGCAATTCCTGCAAGTTTGGGTGGACTGGAGTCACTAACACGATTGGATCTGAGCTTCAATACCCTCATTGGTCCTATTCCAGTAAGTTTGGCCAATGCACCTAAACTGGAGAGTCTAGATGTTCGGAACAATTCTCTTTCAGGCAGTGTTCCTTCAGGTAATCAATTATGAAGCCTGGGGTGCCGAGATGAATTAATTTTAGACTTTGGTAGTTTGATTCTAGTTACAAGATTGTCACCTTATTTTCATTCAACATCCCGTTATCAATGAGTCCTGCTACACATACACCAAAAAATATACATTATGCATACACCCTATACTTATTTACATAAAATTTGTGTTTTAATGTCTGTAATGTTTGTGCACTTAATTAAGTATAATTGAGAATATCATCTATAAACTTGTAATGTTTGTGCACTCATGCGAATAAAGTTTGTGCATTATTAATGGTGTATGTACGAGTGTATAAAATTGGGTGTTCATGTAACATTTTTTGTTATATCAATGTCTTGTGAGAAATAAAATAAAATGCACTCTATGTTTTGTGTGTTAATTAATCTCCTGCGTGTTAGTGCAGCTCTACAAAGGCTGAAAGGTGGGTTCCAGTACCTTAACAACCCTAATTTATGTGGGGCTGGATTCGCCGATTTAGCTTCTTGTAAAGTAGTGAGCATTTCGGAGCCAATTAAACCCGAACCATACGTGCCTCGCAATCATTCTACGATAGACCTTCCGGCAACAGCTGAACCAGAAGCTGAAAATTGCAGCGGGGCTCACTGTAAAACGCGATCGGAATCTTCAGACATCGGTTTAGTATTTGGGGTGATTGGAGTTACCGTTGGCTCCGCCATCTTTGGACTTGTTATGCTCTTATGGTATCGCCACGGGAAACAGAAAACCGAAAGCGCCGCCGATACTTCCCAAGCATGCAAGAAGACTGCATCTCCCTTGATAAGCTTGGAGTACTCTGTGGGATGGGACCCCTTAGCCAAGGGTCAAGGCGGCTACTCCCAGGAGCTTTTGGAGAGCTTTGTGCTCAATCTTGAAGACGTGGAGCGCGCAACGCGGTGCTTCTCGGAGGCAAATTTGTTGGGGAAGAGCAGCTTCTCGGCCGTCTACAAGGGGACCTTGAGAGACGGATCCGCTGTGGTCGTAAAGTGCATTGCCAAGACAAGCTGCAAGTCCGAAGAGACCGAATTCTTGAACGGGCTGAAGACGTTGACCTCACTGAGGCACGAGAATCTGGTTCGCCTGAGAGGCTTTTGCTGTTCGGAAGGCCGGGGGCAGTGCTTCCTAATCTACGATTTCGCCTCAAACGGGAGTTTGTCACGGTATCTTGATGTCAAGAGAGGCGACGGCGCGGTTCTTCAGTGGTCCACCAGGGTGTCCATTATCCAGGGTATTGCTAAGGGTAAGTTATTATGCCCCATTCCCTTTGATACATTTGGTCCTCTGCTACGCAGCACATTTCCTGATTATTTTCCTTTCCAGGCATTGCTTATCTGCAAGGGAAGAGAAGGAGCAAACGCAGCCTATTTCACCAGAATATATCCGCCGAAACGGTGCTTCTAGATGCTCAGTATAATTCCCTGCTTGCGTATCCGGGACTGCATAAGCTCCTTGCAGACGATGTCGTTTTCGCCACCCTCAAAGCCAGTGCAGCCATGGGGTGTCTGCCCCCAGAGTACGCGGGAACGGGCCGTCTCACTGAGAAGAGTGACGTGTATGCATTTGGGGTGATAGTTTTCCAGCTTCTTACCGGAAAGCGTGACGTCACTCAGATAAGTCGCCAGCTGGCGGAGAGTGCCGGTTTCGGGGATATGGTTGATGAGAATCTTGAAGGGAAATTCTCGGAATCAGAGGCGGCCAAGCTGGCCAGGGTTGCCTTGCTTTGCACCCATGAATCTCCCCATCTCCGACCATTGATGGACAACGTAATTCGAGAGCTGGCTGATGAATAACGGCGTTGGCGGTGAATGGCGAGAATGAATCTTGCCTTGGCCCTTCTAGTTGAAGCGATGACGTTGGGAATCACTGTAAAATATTATGATATCCATGAGAGATGGAAAATGTTGAAACGGATACGGATCCTCCCCCGTGTTAAAAAATTGTGAAATAGCTTGTATTGTAATATAGGACAGTGTGAAATTGCTCGTGTAATCAAGGAATGTTGCATTTCAGGTCCCGAATGTGAAGTTTGGTTTTGGTAGATTGACCGTCGAAGTTGTCCAAAGTCTAGTGTATATTATATTTTACAGTTTGTCTGTTTCTCAAAACAAGTTGGTTTTATAGTTGATAATTTAATTGAAAATGTTGAAGTAATTTGTAACTATATCAAACATTATTTGAGAAAATATAGTGCATTTGATTAATGTGAACATCTATTGTTATAGACTGGGCCTTTGCAAAAGGCCAGCGAGCCACCAACAAGGAGCAAACACAAAGGGGCGACCTGCCCCATGTGGGAACTCAAAGGTATACCCAAGGCCATGAAAAGTTAGGGTTGTCGTCAAGAATGTATTTGATCCTTGAGAGTGAGACCCATTCGACAAAATATCCTCCCCTAATTAGGGTAAGGATCGGATCACTACATATAGTGCGGATAACTAGGTACGCTGTGATGACCTATTTTGAGATATACCCTTACTAGTATCGTCACTGACTTAGGTGTTCAAGTCTATGCAGGTACCCAACACCATTTCGCAAGTGCTAATAGAGAAGGACCATCGCCATCATCAACACCCTCCTCAATACTATTCTAATATATTGACACCGTCTATAGGAAACTATGGCAACCCATGTATAAATGACGGTGAGATCCTCCCTTTTCCACACACACCTAACTGAAATTCCTATCGACCAAACACTCCAACATGCCACCAAAGACCACTGAGAAGAACCCTCAAGTTGCTCACAACACCTACGACCCTATTAAAATGGCCCCAGAAGACACAAGACCAGATCATGACCAAATCCAAGCTAGTCAGGCCCAAACCCCTGATGCATGACCTCAGACCAAATAGACCCCACTAGGCACCAATGGTGGAGGAGGAGGCTAGCAATGAGGTATAGCATCAGCCTCCGATGGACTTAGTCAAGCTTGTCGAATATTAGGCGGCCAGGATACGACAACTAGAGGAAGCATTGGAATAGTTGCAACAGGTGGAGGAAAGCTGCTTACAAAAAATTGAGATATAAGGAAACTTAACACCTTAGCTAGCAAATCATGTGTAAGTCATAATTAACACTCACTTCTTGTCACATTTTAGCACTTCATTACTTTAGACTTAGTTTAAAGAAATATTCATTTGGAAAATATGGTGAAATTTTGATCTTTTTGTGGAAACTTATTTTAAAACACAAGTCATACACGGAGATTGAAACAAGAGTAAAATATAAGAAAAAGGGAAAATCACAGAACATCACACACATCCTTATCAAAGCAAAAATAATAAATACATTGAATGTACCTCATCAATCATTCATTAGAAGCATAGGGCCATACAAACATCTATCACCTTCCCTAGAGTTTCATATAAAATTATACATATGATGCATCATAACATGAGGAGGAGCGTACAACAAGCTTGCTCGTCTCAAATATAAACAGTCAACTACATATAAACAAAAACTAGCAAATCAAGTCGCACTCTCGTTATCGCTAAGATCCATGTCATCCTTAATAGAAGGGCGAGCTCTAGACAGGCTGCAGCCTGGTGGAAAGTCCTGGGTGGCATACATTGCCCAATATGGTTTAGAAAGTCTTGTTTGATGAGAAGGCCCCCTAGGATAGGTGGGATGGGATCCTTGTCATAATCCTCCTCAGGTTTTGTCCCTACCTCGAACCCAAACTCTGAACTGTCGTTCTCGGCATCCCCATCGTCATTCTCGGGGTTAGTTGCAGCCTCATTCTCTAAATTGGCTCCCATCTCTGCCTCAACATCCTCCATGATATCATCCCATGCGACAGTCATTTTCCCAACCTTAGCTCATTACCCAAAACATCTGCATGACAACTAGGGGCCCAAAGAAGTCCTTCTCGTCGTCATCAGCTACGATCCTGATAGGGTCATGATGATGGAGATTGGTCCTCCATTCAGGATAAACCTACCCGACAAGCATTTGAGAGGTGTACACAGACATGTGGAAGCTAGCCTCTGGCTCAGGTTGATGCTCAGTAATTGGAACTAGTCAATGTGGCGAGGGTGTAGGCTCAGGAGCTGCCTAGGTCTTGGCAAGAACAAGAGCAATCAAGACTGTCAACAACATGGACTGGATCTGTTAGAGTAAATCAGGAGTGACAGTGTAATCTTCTAACTATGTGACCATGACCTCATAGGCGGTCGTGCTTGCGGCCATAAGAACGACATCTTCCATAGTGGGGTCTAATCTGACACTCTCAATGGTTAGGAGCGACATCCCCACTCAGCGAATCTATCCATCGAATATGTGATGACCTATTGTAATTAGGTCCAAAAAATGGGGGAAGTCGGTGCGCTGCAGCAGTGCGACATATTGGGTGTGCTGCAGTAGCGCAACATGTTAGGTGAGTTGTAGAAGCCAAGGAACACTACAGTGACGTGGGAGTTCTAACATCCTGATTTTTCCCTTACGAAGAATTTTACATAATAAATAAAAGTGAGCCTATTATTGAGACTGAGAAATTAAATTATAAAATGTATTTTCAAGAAATGCCAGTCAAAATAATGGTTTCATAACCTCGCGGAGTTTCGCTAGATGCGAGCCCATTTTCGAGCATCACTGGAATTGAATTATGTATCAAAGGTATCTGTAAAACACACTTTTATGAAAATAAATCTACGAATACCTTAGATTAACTTAAATTCCATATTAGAAAAATTACTAGATGAAGACGGTGTGTCCGGATAATTTTTAGGACACCCGTACACGAATAGTTAATGACCTTACATGATCAAACAGGATAAAAAATTTAGCCACATGGCCAAGGTGCCATCAGCCACTCTCTCACAACTCATACACACACACGCCAAAAAGGGTCAAAAGTCAAAGAACCTCATCCAAGCACTATTCATGCACTTATCCTTTTTAATTTAATTTCTTTTTAATTAATTTTTGGCCTTAAAAATGGCCAAAGGCCACCGACTTGTCCTCTTATAAATAGCCACTCCGTGGCTTTCATTTTCTCACTTTCCATTTGTTAACTTTCGTCTAAACATGTTCCATTCGTGCACTCTGTCGTTATGCTAACATAGTCGAAAAAAGCCAAGCACTGGTAGGAACTTCTTCTCCACACCCTCACCATCAACAAAAACTCTTAGAAAGTGGGTAAAACCTAGCTTACTCACCTCTTTGGTTATCTTTAAGTATTGTGTGTAATATATGGAAATATAATGTATTATGCGATAGGCGTTATGTTAACGATGCATGTATGATTTTATGTTTTCTTAAGGTTGAAAATAAGTTGTAGTGGTTGTTGGAAATTGTAGTGGAAGCCCAAAGGGTGTGCATGGAATGGTGTTGAATATGCTCCTGATTTCCCTTAACAGCTCAGAACTTAGGTCATTCAAATGACTAGGCATGGTCATTCGAATGAATTATTAATTTTACTAAATCGAGAGCAAAATATTCAAGTCATTCTAATGAACAACCTTTGTCATTCGGATGGCATATTTCGTGCACCAACCCGAGTCGAATTTCTTGGTCATTCAATTGAATGGCCTTGTTCATTCGAATCACAATCTCAGTGTCAGTGTCATTCGAATGGATTTTGATAGGTCATTCAAATGACTCAGGTTTTTAGCTCTCTATCTCCAATTTTCCTCATTCATTGGGATGTGAATCATGTATGGTGTAGTAAATATGGTATGATGATGAAAATGATTATGTATTATGTGTTAAAATTATGTTAATACGCATCACGAGGACATGATTGTCATTCAGGCTTTAGGACAACCTTAGATAACTAGAAGTTATCACTTAACTCTATTAAAGATCATAAATGAACCTCAGGGAAAAAGTAAGATCTTAAGAAGGTTCCGGTCACAGGGCGTCCAATGTACCTGGAAGAAAGTATATAGTTATATAATAGAGAATCCCCCTCTCTTGGCACGTCAAGCATGACAAGCCCCTTGCTAGTCTAGCAAGAAGGACTGGTTTTATGACCAAGAAACGTAGGCTCAGACTTGAACGCAAGCTTCGTCCTGATCCAAGAAAGTAAAGTAAGAAAGTAAACTAAAGTTTAAGCTTTCACGTCATGATGCTGAAAAGAAAAGGGTGTCTCTAAGTGGTGACCCTAAGGAAGTCAAGCAAGTCAAGAAGAAGTCCAAGAAGTACGAGCCCGCTCCTGGTGTCACTATAAGGGTGAACCCCCTCACCCTTCCATGAATAGGATGGTTAATTCCCTATCACCACTCAATGTAGTATACTTTCATGCATCCGTGGTTAGCTACCACTCAGGTAACAACACTATCTGGTCGTCGACGATACGGAAACAAAGTAGGTTGTAGCTGCCAGGGGACGACGGTCCCACAAACTACAAAGGAGAACGATGGACAGAAAGTAATGAGAAGGACGCGACCCTAAGACGCGTAAGAGAACCTTTTATCTCCTCATGCATAATACATGTGATGTATGTATATGACTATGTATGAAAAGGCTATAAGGCAATATCGACGAAATTACACGAATGCCTATATAAGTGTTATAAAGTACGAGTGCACGTGACTGGATGCACTTCACCCGAGCGATTAAGACTAGCAAGCACGATAAATTCCCCCTTGATAGGTAATACAAAGATTAGAAACCCCCTCCCCAGTCACCTAGTAAATTAGATAAAGTTACTCAGGACTAGCATGGATTAAAACAAGCAGGGACTTTGGTATATTTTGACACCTAGAGATCTCCTGAGTGGCCTGGATCATAATTGAGTAAACAAAGGATAGTTATGGCCTAGGATTCCTGTAACATCCCGATTTCTCCCCTTACAAAGATTTCGCATAATAGATAGATAGGTAATTAATATAATTAGATTCGAATTACAAATCCTAATAATATCCCCTAAAAACACCAAATAAGGCAATGGTTCGCAATTTCGCAAAAATCTGCAGACACTGGATTTATCGCCTTTTGCCACCAGAATTTAATCATACATAAAAGGTACTGGTAAAGAACACTTGTATGGAAATAAATTTACAAATACCTTGGATAAACCTAAGATTCCCCCTAGAACAATTAAGAGATCACGACGGTGGTATCAGAATATTTTTCGAACGGCCGTAAGTGAAGCACCTGGACAACGTACGACAAGACACAATCAAATCGAACTGTAAAGTGGGCCCCATGGACCAAGGCAATCAGCTCTCTCACGTTTTCGCCCTCCTCCTTAGGACCAAGCATATTTGGTCAAAAGTCAAAGATGACAAGTTTCTTACTTGGCGTGCTTATCCTTTTATTTTATTTTATTTTTCCTTTTCTTTTCTAAATTAATTTATGTGGCAAAGAATGGCCAAGACCATTCATCCCTTAGGCTATAAATAGCTCACCCTAGCTCTTCATTTTCTCACTTTCTCATTTCCTAAAGTCTCTGCTCAAAATTCGTTCTGTTCAGAAACCCTGTCGTTACGCTGCCGGAACCAAGGAACTAGCCAGGAAAGCTACATGTAACATCCCACTTTTTTCTTAGTGAAAATTTCCCCGGATAACTGTTCGTAGAGCCCTTTGTATGAGTTAACATGTGGAAGTCTGTACAAATTATCCCAAGTCTCTAGAAACCCAGCTATACTGGGGAAAAAGTTACAAATACCATGGAGTAGCCCCAAAACCTCATGAGGGAGACTAGGTGATAGCAGAAACACAAGCGGAATGCGTGTCTACAGTCGCTGGAGCCTAATGACGTATCAAAGGTATCTGTGAAGAATACTCCCCCGGAGAAAAATTCACAAATATGCCTTTAGTTGACCTCAATTCCATGTTAAGGGAAATTAGGGGATCGCGGCGGTATGCTCGGAATATTTTTCGGACGGCCGTGCGCGACGCACCGGGACAGCGAACGACCAAACACGAGCAAAACAGGACTGGGAGGGACCCAAATCTGAATTCCCCACGTGATTGCACCAGATTTTTTTAAGAAAATTAATAAAATAAAGATTACTATTCATGGATGTGACCTTTTATTTATCCAAATTAATTAAGTAATTAATTAATTAAATTAGAAATGGCATAATGGTAATTTTGGAAAGGGCAAAATGGAAAATTGGGGAAAAATTTCGTGGCTATAAATAGCCATGCTCCATCCCCCTTAATTCATCCATCCATCCTCTTAGAATAGCTGAAACTCTGCTCGTGTGCGCTGCGGTTACACTGCTGAAAGCCCGACGCAAGCTAGGACAAAGCTCTGTACTGGAAGGACTACTCTCCCTTACCCTCTTCATCATCCAACCATCCTCTAAGGAAGTGGGTAAACTTAGCTTGCTTACCTCCTTGGTGGCTTATGTGTGCTTGTGTTTGATTCTGTGTAATTCTATGAACTGTTGTAGTTTATGTTAGCTATGCTAGGTTTAGGTTGTACAGATGATTTGTATATGTTTTCTAAGAAGAGATATGTTGTATAATGCTTGTTGGAACTTGTGGAAGAACCCCAAGAAGTGGGCATGGGAAAGGATGGAAAATGAAGCAAGAAAACAAAGGAGGATGCTCAGGTTGCACCCAGGGCGCTGAGCGGCCTTACGCACCGCTGAGCGGCCTTATGAACCATTGAATGGCCTCGGGCTGAGACTTAGCAATTAAGTTGGAAAATGATTCTGGTAAGCTTCAAGGACCGCTGAGCGGCCCAAGAAACCGTTGAGCTGCCTGAAGGCTATGTTGTAAAGGTTTTAAAATGAAGGTTTATGACTTTGAGGGTTTCAGGGACTGCGGAGCAGGCCCAAAGGAATGTTGAGCGGTCTGAGACTTAGGTGTCCCATGGAGATCTGGACAGGGTGATGAAGTGAACTGGGAATTCCCGAGGGTGTTAAGTAATTCAGGGAACTCTAGGTCGCTGAGCTAACCTGAGTCAGGGGACAGATGTTTATGGAAACTGTCTTGGGGCCCACAGTTCCAACAAACATTGATTTGATTGATGTATGATGTATGTGGAACATTGCATGTAGTATGTGTATGATACAATGCATCATGAGGACAAGGTTGTCATTTAAGTGTTAGGGCAACCTTAGAGAACTAGAGGTTAATCACGTAATGTGAAAAGATCATAATTGGATGCTAGGGAACAAGAGATGTCCTAAGACGGTCTGACCATCAAGGGTTTGGTATACCTTAAGACGAGTACATAGTTATATGACAGGAAGTCCCTCTCTTGGCACGTCTACGGATGGATTGGCCAATGATGATGAATGAAAAGAAATAAAGGAAAGAAAGATGAATGTACAAAGGTGACGTCACCCATATAAAATGATGATGATGTAATGATGATGAGATATGAGTCCACGCTCGGATTGTCTCGTGAAGGAGAACCCCTCGCCATCCCACCAGTTGGATGGTTATCTCTATTGATGGTCGATGGACGGAATATTAGTTATCCGCGATGGTTCGCAACCACTCAGGTTATAGCGCTGCCTGGTCGACATCAATATGAGGACATAAGCAGGTTGTAGATGTATGGCCACATCTACAAGGGTAGAAGGAATCACGCAGCCTCGGTCCATTAGTTAGTCGTGAGCCGACGCGGCCCAGTCCATTAGTTAGCCGGAAGCCGAGAAAGAAGGACGCACCCCGGTCCATTAGTTAGCCGGCATGCGTAAGAGAGTTCCAAAGTCCTCATGCATAAGTTATGTGATGAATGAATATACGTATATAGAAGTATGTGACGTATGTATATGTTATGAGTACCGTCAAGAGAATGCTCAAGACGGAATATGTATACGCGCTACGAAGCTAGAAAGTAAAGATAACAAGCACGAGAACCTAGATAAGAAAGATTAGATCCCCGGTCACCTAGTAAGATAGATAAAGCAGCTCAGGACCTAGGCCACAGATAATAATCTGTAGGTAGTTTGTATACATTAACACCTAGAGATCTCCTAAGCGGCCTAGTTCATAAGTGAGTTAAAGAAGTACCCCTACGCTAAGGTGAACCACTGAGCACGAACGTTCTCATCCCCACTCGCTTATACTTCCAGGAGCAGACGAGGCCTACGAGGAGCCATACGAGGAGCCGCACGAGGAGCAGTGAAGGGCAGAATACAGGCTACCGAGAGCTGAGGACTAAAACCCAAGACCCTAGAGACTACGGTTGCACTCTTGGTGAACTTTTGCTATGTATTTTTGATGTGTATGACACGTGTATGCAAATTATTACTATACCTAAGTAAATTATTACTATACTCTATGGTTATTGTAAATTATCTGTAATGGACCATGTACTTGCTTATATAAATGCTTATACTAGGAATGGTCAACGTTTGTAAACCCAGGCTCTATCATTTGTATCATATATCTTGACTCTCACGTGGCTCATACTTTATGAATAAGAAACAAGCAAAAATTTTTTAAAACGGTCCATATTTTCCTTAACCTAGTATTTTCGAAGAGTAATGAAGGACTATAGTATTCCTACCAAGTAATTAACAACCTAGTGAGCATTGCGTACGACTCGAGCGTAGGCAGTTAGCTAGGGTGTTACATTACACACCCAGGGAAACCTTACCTCACCCTCCTAACCATCCCCCAGGCTCTAAGGAAGTGGGTAAACTTAGCTTGCTCACCTCCTTGGTGACTTCTATGTGATTATGTGTGATTCTGTGAACTGCTGTGTATTATGCCATATATGCTAGGTTAATGATGTAAGGATGATTGGGAGTAATCCGACCACCCACGGTCTATGAGGCTTGTTAGGATGTTTCCTAGGTGATTATGACTGTATATATATTGTTGATTTTTGTCTGGAAACTGCTGGTGATATCTGTGACTCCAGGATTTAGGTATACCTAAGCTTGGATTAGGAATTTAACACATTTTGGATAGGAACTGCATGCTAAGATTTTTATCATGAAAAACTAATATAATTTTTTAAATCTACACGAAAAATTGAGTGGAGATGTTAAGTTTGGTGATTTTTGGAGACTCAGACGAATTTCTTAGAAAATGACGTTTTAGGCGTACAAGGGCAAAACGGGAATTTTGGGAAAATGGACTTAAAAAATGGGTTGATTTTCATGAAAAATTGGTGTATAACTATCAAAAACCTTAAGTTCAAGCCTTGAGACCTTCGGGTTTTTGAGAACTAAAATTCCAAAGAAAATCAGGTTTTACGGGTCAAAAACAACACTTTTGGGAAAAAGGGAAAAATAGTAATTTCATGATATTGGGTTCAAAATCTGGGTTTATAAGCATGAAAAATGAGCTTGTGACTATCCAAAACCATGGGGTGAGGTCTTGGACTCATTCCGGTTTGTCATAACTAAATTCTGACAGAAAGCGAGCATTTTTAGAAAAGCAACAATGTACCATAGTTTCAGGCCATGATTGTTGTTATATTCTATGTGCTATATTTTATTATGATGCATCATGAGGAAATGGATTGTCATTAGAGTGTTAGGACAACCTTAGATAACTAGACCAATAATCACATAAAACAAGGAAAGTGCATAATTGAACATAGGGAAAAAGAGATAACTTAGGAAGGTTCCAACCCCAGATGGTTCGGTGTACCTTATAGAAAGTACATAGCTATATGATTAGGGTAATTTCCCTCTCTTGGCACGTCCACAGACAAGCCCCTCACCAGTCCAGCAAGATAGATTGGTCAATGATGTTAATGAAAAGAAAGAGAGAAAGAAAGAAAGAAAGAAAGAAAGAAAGAAAAGATGAATGTTTATGAAGGTGAAGTCACACCTAATCAATGATGATAATGATGATGTATGTGTCCACGCCTGGTTGTGTCACAAGGGCCAGCCCCTGGCCATCCCACTAGGTGGATGGTTATTTCTATTGATGGTTGATAAATGGACCCTAGTTTTCCATTGGTGGTTCGCAACCACTCAGGTTTAGAGCGCTGCTTGGTCGTCATCAATATGGGAGTTAGAAGCAGGTTGTAACCAGAAGGCCACAGTTACAAAGGTGGAAGGACAAGAAGTAACAAGAAGGGCGCGACCTCGGTCCCCTAGTTTGACTGGAAGCGTAAGAAAACCGCAGACCCCTTTCATGCATAAGCTATGTGATGTATGCCTATATGCATGTAAGTCTATAAGTACCGTCAAGAGAACGCTCGAGACGACCTATGTAGACGTTGCAAAGCGAGCATATAAAGTTAACAAGCTCGAAGCCTAGATAAGCAAAGACTAGAGATTCCCCGTCACCTAGTAACATAGGTAAAGCTACTCAGGATTATGAGGAATGATAATAATCAGTGCATGAACACATAGAGATCTCCTGAGTGGCCTGGATCATAACCGAGGTAATGAGATAATCCCTACGCTAAGGTAACCCACTGAGAACACAGTGTTCTCACCCCCACTCATTTATGACTCTAGAGGCAGACGAGGACTACGCTGAGCAACCGGAGGAGCAATAAAGGACGATCACAAAGAGTTGGCAGCTGGGAGGGGACATACTCATAGAGCTATGTGTTAGATATCCTTTATTTTGTGGATGAACAATGTATTTTGATGAATATGTCGTGTACATGTAACTTATTGTAATACTTATGTGAATGGTTGTAAATATATGATGGACCATGTGTTTGTTTTCTCTAACTGCTTATACTATGCTTGTACCATAAACGTAAGCCCAAGGCTCTATCGTTCGTATTATACACATCTTGTTCAAGTGCGACTCATATCTTATTAAATAAACTATGGAAAGAGAAATTTAAAAATGGTCCATATTTTCCCTAATCAAGTATTTCTGAAATTAATAAAGGACTATAAGTATTCCCACCAATGACTAAACAACCTAGTGAGCAGTGCATATGACTTAAGCGTATGCAGTTAGCTAGGGGTGTTACCTTTGTTTTTCTTCATAAGCTACTAGTTTTGCTTCATAATAATATTTTTTATATTCACAAGTATATTAATTAATATCGATTGGGTCTAATGAGCATATTTCTATTTGATGCATTCTTGTTAGTGCTCTACTTATGTTTGTTTTTCATTTACTACTATACTTCTTCTTATGAACTCGTTTCTTAATACTTGCTCACATTGTCGTATTACTATTGCCAAATATTCTTTTCTAGTATTATGTGGAGTATTTGCCATTCTTATTTGTTTTCTGAATTCTTCACTTCTACTTCTCCACCAGTTTTGAACTATTCCTACAAAACTAGTTTCTATTAATATAGATATTGATTGGGTGTCTATTTCTCTTCCCATTAAGGCTATTAATCGGGCTTTGCTTCATTCCTCTATTCTCTTTTCATTACTTGCATTACAATCCAAATCTAACGATATACCTGTATTTGGTATTTGATTTCCTTCTATTTGTTCTAATAGGGTTAAGGTATATCTATTTGTTTTAGATGATATATATGTTGAGTTATATTTCTATTCTTCATTTCGTAGTGGATTTTTATGTCTTAATTCGTCTTTGCTTGCTTCTGTTTCTTTATCTAGGTTACTTGCTACTTCTACTTTTGATGTTCCTTCTCCATCTGCATTTTTATATGTTGTTACTTTACTTTCAGCTTTGCTTTCCATATTTATTTAACTTATTTTACATTTTTCATTCCAATCTTTTGTTATATATCCTAGTTCTTGCTTAATATTATCTAACTCATCTTCTTCTTGTCCCATAATTTTTTCTATTTCTTTTATATTTTCTGTTTCCATCATATTTATTCTTCCTCTTATTTCCGTATTTTGTGGTGCTCCTAATAGGCTTAATAACTCTGAATCAGATCCTATTTGGCATACTATTTCCAAAATATTGTTTTGATTTGGGGTTAATGATTGAATAGATTCTTTATCCTTAATTTCTATATGTTGTATTATTCCTAGCTTTTCCTCTTGCCTTCTGTCATCTAGTTTCTTAATTTCTTCCATTTTCATCCATAAATTATTATTTATTATTTCTTGTCCTTTATATATTTGTTCTGTTATCATCCTTGTCCATTTTATATTTTCGCCCATCTTTTGGTTTCTTATTTGTTCTTTAGTTATGCATCCATCGCCATATTCTTCCTCTAAGATTCTCATCATATTTATTTCAACTATTGGGCTTATTGGTTCTAATTCACTTACTCCTATAGCTTGCATAATTAATTGAGTGTTATATTTTATATGAATTAATTCTATATTTAGTTATCTTAATTCTTTCTTTAGCTCATATAATTTTTGTTCTACAGGTTTTGCTAATTCTATAATCCTATCAATTTTATCTTTTTTGTATATTAGTGCCAGGCTTTCTTGGACCTCTAATGGGAGTTATTTTATAGTTTCCTCATAATTTCCTTCTAATCGAGCTCTTATATTTTCATCTATGATTCCTCCTAATTGCTTTACTAAGTACATATTTGTCTAATTTAATTGATTATAGGTACTATCTCCTTCTTCTCCTAATATGAAAGGTGTCATTATACATAAATCATTATTTATGGGTATAAATGAATCACTTGGCAGATTACTATTTTCCATGGAATATATTATTGATTCTACTCATCTAATATTTTCATCCTGTTAAGACGATTCCTTCTTAATTGATAATATCTGGTTATTTTGTTCTTTCTTTTATAATTTAGTCTCTAAATTCTTAAATTAAAATATCTTTTTATATTGTAATATGAATCAACTAAAGTTGGATTAATAGGGGCGTACATAAGTAAAAGACATAAAAGGGAAGAAATCAGGGTTCCACATTGCCTTATCTTTAGTGGGTAGGCTCTAATACCAAAATGGACACAAATTAGCCCAGTATAATAACGATACAATAAAATATAGACAATTCAGTTTTGACCACCAGTAAACCGGTTTAGGAAGGAACTTTGTCATTTTTCATGCATAAGTCTTTTACAATTTGCATCAACTACAAGGATGCCTAGACCTTTCTCCTTTAGTTTATTTTAGCGTAACCTTCCTTCGTTTGCTACAGGGGGCGTAGCTGAACTGACTATACTTTTATATTGTATATCGTTATTATATTAAGGCTAGTAAAATCTCTTTAGGATCTAATCCTACTTAAGTTAGAACAATATGTATGCTTGATTTCTCTAAATAATTTTGCTACTCATACCTTTACTTTACAATGATGATAATTCCAAGTTGAAAGTTGCCGAATACTTGAGAAAGCACGAAAGCAATATATTTGTTGTTTGCACGAAGATCTCAAAAAAAAAAATTGCTTTAACCTGGTTAACCATGAGTTCAATACAACGTGCCACATAATATTACCACCTTTTTAATTATGTCAGATTAGTTTTTGTGTGCACTTATCTTCTCTGATTAATATAATAAAAAGACAGAATGGGAGTAAAGCTAATTAAAGCTGTGGGATTAGCTAAATAATGTCTAATACCATTATCTGATTAATACCATTTTCTTTTGCTCGAAGATATTGTGAGTTATTGCGATTACCTAAATAATGTTTACTTTGGATTCGGAATAATTGCCTCGTTAACTGCCTTTACTGTTTCATATTTTTAAAATTGCTCAAACAAATATGTACGTGTTAAAAAAGTGCATTTAGTTACTTAAAAAATTAATAGGAAAAGAAAGAGAAATTTTATACAGTTTTTACAACTTATACTTCAAAAATAATTTATATTAAAGTATTTTTAACATCATGAATTTGATGTGACAAAAATAATTTTTTTCTAGAGTCACTTTGATAGAAAAAATTAATTATTCATAACGTATTTTTCACAATAGAGAACGAGAAATATTAAATATGTTGGTTTGGTCGTAATAAAAAACTTAGAATGTTATTAAATATCTACAGTTACATCAAAATAACTACGTTTTGGCACAATGAAAACAACGTTATTTTAAATGGGGTAAAGCAAACAAATTACCATTCTATTTTTAACCTTTCTATGTTAAAAATGTTAAGTTCATTTACGAAACATATTTATACAACTTCAGTAACCCACCAATTTATATCTCTTTATATAAAATAAAAAATTTAGGTAACAATAACAAAATGTTACATGTGACAATCAACGATAATTTGGAGATAAAAAACATTTACTAAAGTCTTCAATTAAAATTAACATGACCTATACAACTTTATAGTTTAAGCCGAATGAATGTTTAATTCACATCGTAACGCAAAGATGGTGACCCCACCAATTTATATCTCTTCATATAAAATAAGAATTATAAGTAACAATAAACAAAATATCATGTGACAATGAAAGATAATTTGGAAAATAAAATTTTTTTACTAAAGCTAAATTTTATTTACTCCCACCACGTGGATTAATTAATTATTCATATATACATTTTTTTCAAATCCAAAAATATGACTTCTACGTTCACCTACCAACCACCCATATCTGTAAATTCACCTATCAAATACATTTTGTTTGTTTTAAAAATTTGAAACACCTCCAACCGACACAGACATTACAGGTGCACTTGCACCACTAACCACACTAAGCAACCTCCTTCCTTCATACCCATCAGATCATGTTTGCACCAAATCCAACGGTCTATAATGCAACTCAAACTATGAAAAATGGGTGCACATTGAATATGCATGTAATTTGGGTGCACACCAGATACGGCACCTTCTTTTATTCTTAAAACTTGTAAAGCCGTGACTAATACTTTAACAAAGTATTTTTTTTTTTTTTTGTGTGGATTGGACAACCTCTTGAATTTCCAATGCCCCTTGTGAATGCAGGATTTCAGTTTTAATTGAATACAACCTTTTTAATAAAGAATTTTTTTTTTTGGAAAAGATGCTATTTTGTTATTGGAGAAAGAGTATTACCATCCTTTGTTTTGTTATGAAATCTTGTGCAAAAAATTTCTGCCAATAAAACAACAAATTGATCTTTTAGTTGACACGATCAATCAATTTTGTTTACATAGTTTTAAAATAATTAAAATTGTCTATATAGTTCAAAAACGTCAATTAAATTAGTCTCTAAGATAAGTATTTATAAGAATAAATTTAATTGACATTTGTCAACTATAATAACAATTTTAATGATTTTATAACTTTAAAAAACAAAATTAATTGATATTGCTAACTATAAAACTAATATAATGTTTTACTCAAATTTCTGCATTGACACCTGACAAAAGTCATAAGAATTATTGATCGAGTAAACATTAAAAAAAAATTAGACAAAAGTAATAGAAGAAATTTGACAACGGTTATAATTGAGATATGTGGAAAAAAAAACCTGTAACTTATCTGTTTCTTGTAATTTTTGTTAGCAAAATTAGCATACAGAATAGGACTATAACACAATTTATTTTTCATTTTATGAGGTTTTGGCGTTTTGTATATTGTGTTGATTCTTTTAAGTTAATTTGTTTTACATAAAATAAAGGCAACTAAGATATATTTCATGCTGGATGACTATGACCTCTCATCTTAGAACTTCTATTTAAAATTTGAAGTTACTTATTTCTTTTACATAAGATTCTCCCATTTTAAAAATGAAAATGATTATTTTGTTTATAATTCTAATGTTTCTGGTTGAAAATTTTAAACTTCCGAGTCATTTATTTATTACTGAATTAAGATACTCCCATTTTCATTTTAAAAAGAAAAAAAGTTTGACCCTTTGCTATCACTTCTTGCTATATGGGATAAAGCATTTTTTTTTAATATATGTGTGACAATGAAATTTATACTTGTGGCTTAAAGCATTTCTAATATTGGAGAAAATAATCAAGCGATCACCGATAAAAAAAATAATTCGATCACTATTATTTAACTAAAAAAAAACTAAACTGTACCATGGTATGAAATCATGTGCTGCTAGCTCTATTGACAATTATTTTCATTGGGACAACACAGCCCCACAGGGCACACCGTTGCAAATTCTTAAAAAACTCTGTCAAACACAATACTCACTAATCTGGATTCCTGGATCTTGAAGAGTCTCAACAACGTTACACGATTCCAGCAAGCTCCATAAAATTCGAAAAATACATGCCATCAATTCGTAAGAATAGAATCCACATCGATTCACTCGCGTAGATCTTCCAAGTTCAAGCAGATCCCTTCTCCACATTCACCATTCCATTTCGCGTGTGCATATGAGATATCTACACATTAGCCTCGCTGTGACTTAGTATGTCCGCAACAACAGATACTCTTCTCTGACTCGTATTCGATTCGCACCCTGCGCCCCCTTCAATTGGCCCCTTCGCTTGTCCCTCGGCCCCAAAATCAACCACAACTCGCTGCTCCGAGCTCTGAATAACAACCACGACAGCATCGCTCCTCTGCCGGTATTCCAAGGAGTTGATGTTGACGCTCGGCGGCGGCGGCGCCTCCGTCAGCGCCGCCGCCGCGTCTCTCCGATCCGGAGAAGAATTGATGACGGAGCGGCACAGAGGACAGCTGGATTGGGATTTCAGCCAGGCATCGATGCAAGGAAGGTGAAAGGCGTGGTTGCATTTCGGCAACAATCTCAAGCTCTCGTTCTCTTGAAACTCGCTCAGGCACACGGAGCAATCGCTGCCCTCGACCAGCCCGGCGCCTCTCACGTACTTGCAGACTCCGATGGATTTGATTTGCGCCTCGTCCAAACCAGAAGGAGGAGGAGGAGAAGAAGAAGATCGAGCCGATTCGTTGTTCGAAGCGTCGCCGCCGTCCTCGTGACCTAATCGCGAGCCCGGACCCCTGTGCCTGCAAAACCTCGAGATGACGGTGTAGTAGGTGACGAGGATGAAGGTGCTCGCCAGGATCCCGATGACGGCCACTACGAGAGGGGAGAATTGGAAGCCCGAGGGGTCGTCGTCGTCCGTGACGTCATCGCCGAGAATGACGGAAGGAGGAGGAGGGGGAGAGTAGATGATGTAGCACCACTGGGGGCAGTAGACGCTGCAAATTCCCTGGGAGCAGTCTTTGAAAACGGCATTGGGAGCCCATGGGTTTGAGTTACCGACGGAACCCATCGCGCGAAATCTAATTTTTCATTCCCGTCAAAGCAAAGGGGCGGCAGAATCGGGAGAGGCGATGGGGGGAAAAGGGAAAGTAGTGTAGTGGGGAGAAGGAGGGTATCCGAGAGCGTAAATAATGGAGCGTAGTTGGAAAGCAAAGCAAAAGTAGGTGGTGGGAAGTCGCTTGGTCACCTTATCGCTGCTCTACTCCTCCTACCTCTCTCTCTAGCTTTGTTGAGTTGGTATGTATTTTTTTTTTAGGTTTTATTATTGGGAAAATGTCATGCGACAAAAACAGTGTTCACGATGTTCTCTATGTTTTGTGATGTGATGTGAGTGAGGGAGAGGGTGATAGTTATTTTTTTTGTTATTTAATGTGTTGTGGGCCTATTGTATTTTACTCTATATGTAAAAATGTTTTTTTAATTAATTTTATAATGTTTATTCATCTGTATTTAAAATATTTGTTCACGTATCTATTTTAGTGTGTGCATATGTATGTGTACAGTAAACAATGTTTTAATGTATCTGGGTAATTAGAACTCTAGAGATCCTTAAGAAAATAAAATTTGAGATCCTTTCGCCGTTTTCAATCCATTAAATATGCCTTAAAAACACAAAAGAAAATATTATTTTATCAATGATCTTTAAGCAGCGCTCTAAATCATATTCTTTTTTGGCAGAGTTTTTGAAGGTAATATTTTGTTATTATTTTGTCACCGACAAGAAGCAATAATTTCGTATCCTACATGAATTTAATTATTCTCAAGTCTTAACCATCACTCAAAAATTGAATAATTTAAGTGGCAGGCCAAGAACCAAGGAGAAGTGAGAGAATACAGGTGGTTACAAGCAAGAAATTCTTACCTCAAAGGTAGAGGAAAAGATTTTATCCGCCACATTTATTATTTATTATTAAAAAAGTTTTGAAAATGATGAAAAGTACTTGAATCCTTAAGAATGAAAGGTAGGTGATAAATGTGAAAGATAAAATTATTTCCTTCATAATAAAGGTAAATATTTGGATAAAAAATTTAAGTGCAAAAGAAGAAGTGAAAAATATAAAATTATTATTCTATTTTTATAATGTACCAAAATGTGAGATTTTATAGTTTTATATGTTAATATATTAAAAAATAAAATAAAATAGCGACAGTATAAATCGCCACAAAAAGTGGTGATTTGTTAAAAAAATAAGTAAAAATGGCAGTATAAATCGTTACAAAAAATGGCGATTTATTAAAGATACAGTGAGATAAATCGTAACAAAAAGTGACGATTTACCAAAATGAAAAATAAAAAACGACGACATAAATCGTCACGAAATGTGGTGGTTTACCCAAAAAAAAACCACATTTTAGTAACCTTTAAGAAATCCCCACATTTTGATATGAAATTGTTTTTCCCCCACATTCAAGTGTAATTTCCTAAATATTTCTCTATTACAAGCATAACAAAAGACCTACCGAATGGGAGTTATCTACGTTGGACTAAGGATGAGGACCATTTTGGTCTCCACGAGACGGGAACATAGTACCCGATAACTAAATAGGGTTGAGGTAGGATATGAGTAACCTATCCCGTAAGTACTCATTAAATCCCCTCTAGTCCCTTTAATTATTTAAATACTGCTATCAAGTATAGCAATACGTCCGAAGTTGGGAATTATTGACTTGTTTAGCCTATTTAATTATTATGTTGGAGGCTCGATATCATTTTGTTGTGTGCTAATATGTTCTAACTTCCTATGTTATTCTATTATGTTTGTGTTTATCGGTTTGGTGGCATAAACTTATATTGATTTGTTATACTTAACAACTCATTCTTCAAAAGTTTGTGAATGAATTCGTTATTCACAAGATTTATAATTGGTCTTGTATCTTCAGATTGTTCCTTAGTTATAGGAACTAATTCAATTATATATGTACACCCTCAGTTCAGAATCAGTAAATGATATCAATTTCAGGCTTAATTCACTACTAGAAGAAAAAAAAAACTAATACTAACAGATTTATCTATAGAAAATGCGTTAGTACTGACAAATTTTCAGGATATCAACAATATTTCTGACGAAAAAGATTTGTCGGCATATGGCTTGTTGGTAGAGGCTACTAACATATTATTTTATACATCAAAACATGCTGACGGAAAAATATGTCAAAGAAAGACTGGATTAGCCAATGTAATGCAAGTGTATATCAACAGAAAATTTTGTCGGTGTATTTATTTTTTTAATCAATAGAATTTTTAATTTTAATTATTAACAGAAATACATAATAAACATAAAAAAATTAAATATAAACATCATTAGTTACATAATACATTAAACCAAAATATCAAACATCATCTTAGCTGACAGTGGATTCTCTACCCTCACAAACCATAAAAACTAATTACTTTAGGCTGGTTATCTTCTAATAGTAGAAGAATCTCTACCACCTCAGATTGATCAACTCATGATACAATCCTAAAATCCATTAAATCTAAGTTTATGAATGTTGATCATCTGCTGGCAGTGAATGATTCTCTCCTTGTGCATCTAGCTGAACATGAATCCATTTAAAGAGATTCAATTTTCAAGATTAATTATCCACACTAGCCATGGAGGTGAGCAAGGAGGTGAAGCTGCAGGTCCACTAGGAATCCCTTTTTTTTTTTGTCCGCCATATCTTAAAAAAAATACACAAGTTAAATAAATTGTAAATTTTAAATTAGAAACCCTAAACACCCCATACCCAAACCCAAACCTTACCCATAACTCTAACATTAACCCTAATTATAATCCTAACTCTAACCCTAAACCTAACCCTAATAGTAGTGGTGGCAGATCTGGTGGTGGTTTCGATGGTGGTGGTGGCTTGGTGGAAGACGGATCGGGTGGTGGTGAAAGAAGCCAATCTGGTGGTGGTGGTGAGGAAGGTGGCGGAGGAAAATCTGATGGTGGTTTTGGTGGTAATGGTGAGTTGGTGGGAGGCAGATCAGGTGGTGGTGAGATGGTGGAGGAAAATCGAGTAGTGGTAAGGGAAACCAATCTGGAGGTGGTGGTGAGGGAAGCGGCGAAGGTGGATCTGATGATGGTGAGGGAGGTAGCGGAGACGAATTTGGTGGTGGTGGGTCATCTCAGTTTTTTTAAATGATTCCTAGTTTTCTTTATGTACTGGGTTAATCCAGACATGAAGTCTATCAAAGTATCCACCTTCTTAATTTAGGCTAGATCACTTATTTGGCTCTTAAGTTTTCTAGGGTTTTTTTTCACTTGACTATGCTATATTGAGCGCCTGATTTTCTATGATCTTTCCTAAACTTCTTAAGGTTTCCACTTCATTTTTCTTAACTATTCCCCCAAACTATTGTTTTGTATTTAAATGATACACTCCTCTTGACTACTTCTTTCTCCTCCCCCTCTTCCATAGGATCTTCTTCGTTCGCAGCCTCTTCTTCTTCCTCGGAGGAGTAGTGGATCGGCGAGTCATCCTCCTCCTTAGAGTCCCATGTGAATTTTGGAATGATAGGTGGACGAAGTTGCCTCAGGGATAGTCCAGAGGGCCCTGCTTCGCTGACATGGGTCCGGGGAGCTAGTTGTCGTCTGATCTGATGAGGAACCCGCTTTCTAGGTCCTCGTCGAATGCATTGGGGTAGGTATTCGGGTGGCACGAGTTCGGGTCCACCTCGACATCCTTCTCGTAAGGCGCAGACTCGTCTTCGTCAAGGAGGATGGGTGCAGTGGGATGATCGTCGGGGGCCATGGATGGACCTGAGGAGGGTGTAGGAATTGGCGGAGGGGCACTCAAAGCTTCGGCAGGCAGATACAAATACATCTTCTTGATTACCCCGGTGATAAGGTCAATCCATTTGCTGGCGCTTAGTATCCTCCGCCCGCTGCTCGGTGGGATACTCATGGTGGTTTCCTGGAGTCACAAACAAATGGGGGTGAGAACTATGCGTTCTCAGTGGGAAATCTAGGCATAAGACTAAACCTTTTTGATTCGGTTATGATCCAGGCCGCTCAAGAGGTCTCTAAGTGTCATATCGTACTAAACTTCCTACTTATTTTATTCTTCGCTAATCTTGAGCAGCTTTACCTAATTTACTAGGTGACTGGGAAATCTAGTCTTGATAATTACTTGGCGAGCATGCTTTCTATTACTTACTCGTTTACGTAGCGCGAATACTGTAGAGGCGGTCTTAGGGAGACCTAATGACATACAATACATATATCGTATATGAAACACCCTAGCTAACTGTTTACCCGTATGCAGTAAACAAAGCTCACTAGGTTGTTTTCTATCTGATCAGAATACCTTAGTCCATCGTTATCTTTCGAAAATAGTTGTTTCAGAAAATAAGGACCACTTTTAAACTTCTCATTTCTATTGAATAATTACTAAAATAGAGCCATGCGTCAGAAAGAACAATATAACAAAGCGTATAACTGTAAGTTCATAAAGCATCCAATACATATCCAGGTGGTCTATCATACAAAGTCACATAGTCGTATATACATAATAAGTAAGATATACATCACATGTACATAAACTAAATACTGAATACATAATCCAGAGTACATTATATCAAAACACAAGGGCTATGCCCTTGGCAAAATCTGAACATCGATCTATCTTTAAGCTCATGTCCTGTCATCGCCGCTCATGGCTCTACTGGCGGCTCGTCCGTGTCCTCAAAGTAGGACTCATCATCAGTACCTGAAGTCATAAGGTAGTGGGAATGAGAACGGTAAGTTCTCAGTGGAAATAACCTTAGTTCCTGAGTCTCGGCTCATATTAGGTCGAACTTCAGGCCGCTCAGAGATCTATAAGTAAACATACATACTAAATATCCTACTGTTTATTATCTGGCCTAAGTTCTGAACGACTTTATCTACATTACTATGTGATAGGCGAACTACTCTTGCTTACTACGTTCTCGTGCTGATTAACATTTCGTGAATATACATAGCCGTCTCGAGCGTCCTCTTGACGGTACTAGCATAACAACTCACATATATCAAAATGCAGAATCATACAATAATTATGCTCATGCATAACAGAATCATCAGAGTGAACATGCTGGATATATATGCTTAACGGAATGAACATATGCATAACAGAATAACCTGCATAACAGAATAAACCTGCTTTGGAATATATGTTATTCCCACCATAGTAATGCCCTCTGTTGACATTAATATGACGGAATAACCTCGCACCCTCAGTGTAGGCCCTAATGGACCTTCCTGCGGTGGGCTTCCACCTGCCGTGTGCCCCCTTGGGACCCCTCGACAGTGGGCAGATATTGTACCCCCACCTTAGCTTGCCCCCTTTCGACAATGCAAAGGCGTGGTAACCGCACACCTCCAGGTATGCCATATCGACACCACCTGTGGCGGGCTTCCATCTTCAATATGTCTTTCGGACCTACTGACATGGCTTGTTATTTGGCTCTCGTGATCACGGCGTTTTCAGCATGTGGCATTAAGCCTTTTTCAGCATTGGGCATTTGGCCCTTTTCAGCATTCCTGTACCTGCAGCATGGCCTACTTGTTCCCTATGGTTCATTTCAGAATCTTTGCTTATCTCAGAGTTATCTCTAGTTCCTTCAACTAGGTTTATCATGAATGCATGAAAAGCTACAGATTTTACCACAGACTACATGTAATATGCATGTTCAGGACCATTTCTTTGCACACAGCATATATATTCATATAATTCAGTTATTAATCACAGATATAGCAATAAATACTGGACAATGTGCCTCAAGAGGGTTCCATAAGACTTTCTAGTCTCAAGCCGCTCAGCGAAAACTGATGGTCGCTCAGCGGTTTGAGCCTTCGCGCCCGGCGATATAAGTCTTATCGCTCAGCAGTAATGACCCCATCGCTCGGCGACTGCCACTTTCTCGAATCCTCTCTACCGCTTTACAAAAAATATCTTTTTGGCCTTTCCACGTGGGTTTCAGCTCGCTCAGCGGCGCCTGAGAATCGCTCAGCGGCCCCTGTGCGAAACATGAAAACCGAATACACCACTTCTTCCATCTTTCTCTCCTTTGCTCCCATGGCACCTGCTTGAGTTTCACACATAATCCAGGCACAATAATCCTATCTAATCTAGGTCACAGGACCCTTCAGAATTATCTTCCTTAGCTCTAACATCATTCCTAACATATATGTCCATAATATCACATAATCATCAAACACACATACAATCACATAAACACCATTCACCATCAAAGAGGTGAGGAACTAGAGTTACCCACTTCCTAAAGAGCTTGTTGATGATGGAAAAGGATGAACTTGAAGCTTGATTGCTTGAGTTCTTGCTAAGAAGTGATGGAAGCTTAGGTTATGGAATTTAGGGTTATGGAACCTTGGTTTCCTTTCCCCCAAGTGAAGAGAACTCCTAGCCTTGATGCTAGCTTGCCTTCTTGATGGATTTAAGAATAGATTATGATGATGAAAAGCAAAGGATGATGGTTGAACTTTGAGTGGAGCTTTGGATGGCTTTAGGTTTTAGGAAACTTTGGACGATGAAAAATGAAAGACTTTGGTGTGTATGTGTGTGTGGGGACTTCGGGTTTGAGGGGCTGCCGTGGGGGTTTATGAGTCTCTTAGCATACATATTTTCTATTTTTTTCCGGTGTGTTTTTGGTCGTGTTCGCTCATTAACTATTTATGTCCGAACGTCCTAAAAATATTTCGGACATACCGTTGTGACCCATTAATTTTTCTCATTAATATTTAAATCTTAGTTGAAAGATTCTTGAATTTATTTTCATATTAATATATTTTACAGACTCCTGTGAGTCGTGATTAAATTCTAAAAATAACCTAATATTGACCCGAACGTCACCGGACGTCACGAGATCGCCAAATTATTATTTTTAACTAAAAGTACAGGAATAAAATTAATATTTGAATTTTATTTCATTCTTATCTAACCTTTTCCTTATTATTATATTTTTAATTATTTCTTATGTAACATTTTAAATGAGGGGAAAAAGTCGGGTTGTTACAGTATACATACATCACATACTTAAGCATGAGGGGAATGGGGGTTTCTCTTACACGCCCTAAGGTAGCGTCCTTCTCGTTACATCATGTATATCATTCTCCTTTGTAGACCGTGGGACCGTCGTCCCCGTTCGGTTTACAACCTACTTTAGTTTCCGTATTGTTGGCGACCAGGCAGTGCTGATACCTGAGTGGTAGCGAACCACAGATGCATTTAGCATACTTTCATCGACAACGATAGGGAATGACCATCCTACTTGTAGAATGGTGAGGGGCCGCCCTAACAGCATCACCAGGAGTGGACTCGTACTTTCTTAACATTTCCCTTAACTTTCTTAACTTTCAAGCACTCTGGCGACGTGTACTTGTTCTTGGCATCACAACTCTGGGACGTATGCTCATCTTTTCACTCCAGGTCTAAGCCTGTGCTCGGGTCATAAACCAATCCATCTTGTTGGACTGGCGAGGGGCTTTCCTTTGACGTGCCAAGAGAGGGGATTTCCCTATTACATAACTATATACTTATCTTCAAGGCATATCGGACCCAATGTGGCCGGAACCTTATTAAGATATTACATTTTTCCTAAGTTTCATTTATGATCTTTAAAGAGTTAAGTGATTAATTTCTAGTGATCTACGGTTATCCTAAAGCCCTAGTGACAATCATACCCTCATGATGCATAATAACATAATTATAATACATAATATACAATCATTTACATCATGTGCTCAGCTACCTTATCAGTGTTCGCTCAGCGACTTAGGGTTCCCCAAGTCGCTCAGCGACCACTAAGAACATCTAGGTCGCTCAATGCCCCTCCATGGTCGCTCAGCGGCCTGACACAAACCATTTTCACAGCCTTGCTTTCTTTTGCTTGTTTCTCTTATTTTCACCAACTTTTCTCAATCTTTCCTCTTAAGGTCAAACATAACATATTCCAACAATTGACAAGAAAATATTATAAACTTTCCAAAAACACAAAAACCACATAAACAACATATCAACAACTAACATGCAACATATCACACATCATACTATGTTTTTCAACATACAACACACAACTCACATAAATCACCAAGGTGGTGATTTAGCCAAGGTTTACCCACTTTCTAAGAGAGTTGGTGTTGATGAAGGAAGCTTAGAGTGAAGTCCCAAGAGGCCTTAATGTTCCAAAGCTTTGGTCACCTTTCTCCAAGATGACAAACTAGAGAATGGAGGATGATGGTTGTTTATTTCTCTTGATTGGGGATGGAATAAATTGAAAACAAAGATAAGGAGACTTTGGAGGGTATGCTTCGGTTTTGGAGGTGGAAGAGGATGGCAAGAATGCTTAAATTTCTTGAAGACTATGTAGTGTTCTTGAGGCTTGGCTTAGCATATGTTTATAGAGGGTTTGGGAAATAGAGTTTTTCTTAGAATTTGGGGAGAGGAGCACGACCTTGTGGCTGATGAGTGAAGGGAAATTAGTTGAATTTTGAATTAGATAAAGCTAGATGAATAATAGAAGGTATGGGTGTAGGCATGGCTAGATAAGGGGTTTGGTGTGATGTGTAAGAGTAATTGAGTGAATTAGGGATGGTGACTTGACTAATGGAAGCTGAAATTCAACACTTCAGCTGTGCGTGTTTATCTTATTTTAGTGTGTGTTTGATCGTGTTTGGTCATTAACTATCCGTGTACGTGTATAGTCATACGTGCGCAAAAGTTTAACAGATATCGTAAAAATTGTCTAAACATAAAAACACATTGTACAATCACTCCTAATAAGGAATTTAAGTTAATCCAAGGTACTTGTAATTTTTCTTTCGTAAAAGTGTATTTTACAGGCACCTTCAATACGTAATTAAATTTTGGCGACGATTGAAAATCGATCCAGATCTCGCGAAATTTCGCAAGATTGCGAAACCATTATTTTGACTGGTATTTTTAGAAAATAAAACTTTTGATTTAATTTTACGGTCTAAATAATTGGCTTGTATATATTTATTACGCAAAATCCTTCTTAAGGAAAAAAGTGGGATGCTACATCGTGCATGTTATTTTACATTGGATTGTGGTCGGCGCTGAATGCGAATTATCATGATTAAAACGTTTAGTTACTATTATTAGTCTGGAAAGAATGAGTCATGAACCCCTAATCCCTGATATTTTTGTTTATAATTTGATTGCAGGTCTCTGAAGAATACGACCACCCACTTTGTCCAACATAAACTCCCCTAAAAAGGCTTAATTTAATTGTAGCTGCCTGGCCTCCCATGGAAATGGAAAATCCGCACATAGCAGTAGTTCCCGGTGCTGGGTTCACCCATTTAGTCCCAATCATCGAGTTCTCCAAGCGCCTCCTCCATCTCCACCCTGACATTCGTGTCACCTGCATTATTCCCTCACTTGGGCCACCCCCCACTTCCTCCAAATCCTACCTTCAAACACTCCCATCAACCATACAATCCATTTTTCTTCCCCCCATCTCCAAAGACCAGGTGCCACAACATGCTCACATGGCTCTCCAAATTGAACTCACCATGACCCACTCTCCGCCTCACATACTTGAGGAGCTGAAGAGCTTGTGTTTTAGAACTCAAGTCGTAGCTCTGGTCACTGACGTTTTTGCACACCGAGCACTGGATTTGCTAGGGAACTCAGCCTCTCGTCTTATGTATACCTCCCACTATCCGCTGTGTGTGTTTCGCTGTATTTTTGTTCATCCAAGCTAGACCAGACATTTCCCCCTGGCTCCGAGTATATTGACCCGCAGGAACCCATGGTGCTCCCTAGTTGCGTACCTCTTCGTTTCGGAGATCTTCCGAAAGCATTTCGTAACTGATCCGGGGCACCATACAAGCATTTTCTCGAGCGTGCCAAACGATGTCTGCATCTTCCTGATGGTGTGATAGTCAATTGTTTCCTTGAATTGGAAGGAGGGACTGTAAGGTCTTTGCAAGAACAGACTGGAGGAGGGAAGCCGGTAATTTATCCTGTAGGGCCGGTTACTCAGAGCGGGTCAGTTGACCAGGAGAACGGGGCAGGGTGTCTCACATGGCTGGACAACCAAGAACCCAGATATGTTCTCTATGTGTCCTTTGGAAGTGGCGGCACGCTTTCTCAACACCAGCTCAATGAATTGGCCTCTGGGTTGGAACTGACCGCACACAAATTCCTGTGGGCCATGAAGGCCCCAGGTGATGTTGCCCACGCTGCTTACTTTGGTGCTACGGCAACCGAGGACCCTTTGCGATTCTTACCGCATGGGTTTCTGGAGAGGACCAAGGAGCAAGGCTTGGTGGTTCTGTTTCGGGCACCTCAGGTTCAGGTGCTCGGTCACGGCTCAACCGGTGGATTCTTGTGTCACTGTGGGTGGAACTCGGTTCTTGAGAGTGTGGCCCACGACGTTCCGATCATAGCATGGCCGCTCTTAGCTGAGCAGGGCCTGAATGTGGTGCTGCTGATCGAGGATCTGAAGGTGGCGTTGAGACCCAGAGTTGAGGAGGGTCGGATAATGGAAAGAGAAGAAATTGTTGAGGTTGTAAGAGGCTTGATGGGAAGTGGACGAGGCACAGCAGATATTAGGGAAAGAATGGAACGCTTGAAGGTTACTGTTGTTGATGCTTTGGAAGATGGGTCATTTGCAAAGGCTCTATCAGAGCTGGCTGTCAATTTGAGAAGCCTGTAGCATTAGATCAACAAATGTTCACGACCAACTTCTATTTCACATTGCACAAGATCTATGCTTTCACCAAGAACAGCGAAACAGGGCCTCTGTAGCAGAATATCATTAATTACTTGGCAGTTTTGGGTTTATGTAATGACAAGTGCTGTTTTCAAATCGAAAGTGAATAGGGATAGATGCATAGAAGCTTCTGGTGGTGAGTAGGACCAGGCATTCTCTCTTTTCTCCTGCTGCCTCTTTATATATTTTATTTCGAGTACCAAGGTGATCGCAGATTATGCTATTGTTTAAGGTATGAACTTAAATTTTTATAATCTCGTGTCATCTTTTCATAAAGTTAAATTAGATCTCTTATCATCAATATTTTAATTGGTTATGTCATACATGAATTTCAGATTTTCAATAAACAATGAAATTCAACATAATTTTGTCATGTGAAAAATGACATGAGAAGAATCATAAAACTCAGAGAGTTGACTTGGAGAGTTCAAGTGTGTTTGAATTGAAATCAATAAGATGATGGATTATTAGCTTTAAGATTCGAAATTCATCTAATAACATTCAATTTAAGATTCCATAGAATTATAACACTTGATTTATTATCTTCAGTTTGGTTTCCCCTTATAAAATTCACAAAAAATTCAGTGAAGAAATTTTATATGAAATATGTAAAAAAACTCATCGTAATATTTCGAACTCCACCTTCCACTTTCTTTCCTTTGTTCTGACTGAAATGCAATCAGTATCCAAAAAGAAGTCATTTCTTTGGAGTCAATGTAAAGACCTCACAAACATATGGATCATGGTTAACATCGCTAAGAGGGTTCGTGGAGGATATAACTAATGCTAGTTTGACCACTCTGAGTAAGTACATCGAACTCTCCTTCTTAAAAATTGGGCGTCTAAGTTGTACACATGTACAATACTGTGATTCATACACAGTAGCATCTTTTATGAATGAACTAATAGACACCCCAACACCCTGCAAACATTCAATTCAATTATGACAAAAATTGGTACTCTGCAGCAATTCAACTGCTTTAAATTTTGTTTTTGCTGACTATTAGTGTAACAAAGGTAAAAAAGGTAGAAAACAGACTCATAACTAGAACATGCCTTTTTCAGATGCAAAGAAGATATTATTAATTAGCACCTAAGAACTACAGTTATATGGACAAGGAATTGAATTCTTTTACCATGTGTAGCAAGCAACAAGTTCTCAGTAGGATATTTATCTGCAAGGTCCTTAAATATTTGTTGATATTTAGCCCTTGTTAGCAGAACTGACTCTTCCCACCGGGGCAACTGAAAGTTATTTACCAAGCAAAAAAATGTTCCCATTAGCCCCAATATCGTTTGCATGCACATGAAACTGCTAGAAAGTTTGCTGCTGAAAAAGAAGATGAAGTACTCTTTACCTCTTTATACACCCTCTCTACGTTGTTATCCAGAGTCGTAGCTGGGAACATGGCTTCAAGCTCTGATATATCAAAACCCCAATTTCCATCTTTAGGAGCAACATCACGGCGGATTGCCACGCTGTTCATCATTTCACACAATCCATATTCAATAGATACCTACATTTGTAGAAGTAAGGGAGAGAATTATAAACTTGATGGCTAATTTATCAGCATGATAACAGGTGATCTGTAATCTGTATATGTAACTCATTTTAGATCATTATATGCACACATCACATCAGAGGTCAATAATAGAGAGGTAAATGCAATTTGTCAGAGTTCAATAATACAGTGGTAAATGCAAATTTTCACATAATATTGATTATAATAGCATATTCACTAATCCCACTAACTACTTTTTAGTGTGGAGTGTTGGTAGAAAATAGCATGCCAATGCGATCTAATAGCCAAACTGCTATTTTCTTATCGATCCTATAAATTTCTTTCAAATGCTTTCAAAGTCAAAGAAATTACACGGTTCAAGAAAAACCATCTTGCCTCAACTCCAATATGGTGTCGACCACTAACACAGTGGTTCCAATGACACCAAGTTTTAAAATATCATGCCCAAACTTCAGTATGTTGTCAATCACAGGCACAATGGTCTTAACAACGAGCTCTAAAAGTAACATATCATGTCTCAAACTC
>QANU01001885.1:3949-43013 GCA_003254905.1 Nissolia schottii
TATATATATTACGAAACTCCCATCGAAAAATTAATTCTACGTGTCATCACCACAAACGTTCTAAAAAATAATAATAATTGCAAATAAAAAATATGTCGTACATATTTCTAGGGGAATCATTTATTTTTTATTCATTTCAAGAAAAGAAAAATACTCTAAAAGGAACTTGGGAGAGCAGTTATGATTCTATATCAATCTCCCTATTACTATCTCAAGTATGACAAAATACGGCTTAAATTAGTGTGATATACTTATGTAATTTAGTGTAATATCATTTTGTCACTAATTTTTCCTTTTTACTTTGGTGTAGTGTCATTTATTTGAAAAAAAAAGAATAATAAGTTAAAAAAATAAAGAAATAAATATAGCTGGTTGTAGTTATTTGAAATTTGAAGGGTAGATTTATAGGAAAACAACATTATTACGTAAATAAAATTATAAAAATAATTTGAATGTATTCACAGTTATAAAATTCAATTTTAATGGATTAAGATTGCAATTTAACCAAACTTTTGTTCATAATTTTTTAAATATTCATTCCTTAAAATAAGTTAATTGTTAATGCGCTAATCAATATTGTATTAATTAAATCAAAATTTATTTTCATGCTTTCATTAATAACATATCATAAAATTATGCTCCTCAATACTAAATTTTAAATAGTTGTTAAACCATAACTATGGAAATTTCATCACACTCCTTAATTGCAGCTAGCTCATTGAACCATAATTAAAATTATATTGTTTTAAAATTGTAATTGAGATGGTGATTCTTCTTCTCAAATTGCATCTTATCATGATATTTGTGATCAATAAATTGAAAAAGCTGAGTTCTTGCCTTTGTTGTGTGAAGGCAAAATATTTTTTGAACCCTCAATCTTATCCGTCAATCTCTATATATTATCTTATTGTAATTTTTATGTTCATATGGGTGTATCATTACGTTTCTCTCCATGATCTGAATAGTTATTTTAGTGAATAATCACTAAAACTATTGTGTTATTAGTTTACGATTTCATTTATTATTTAAGATTGTTTCTATTATTTTTTTATTTCATGTTTAGTTAACTTTAAATAGTTGTATATTCATTAATCAAATAAAAACAAATACAAGAGGAGGTGATCCACTAGGACTAAAGTTTAACAAATAGGGGTGTTACAAACCAAGAAGTAGCTGGAGCTCACCTCACCCACGTGCACTCATCAGTCTAAAATGAGAGTTCTAAAGTGCCTGCATGGGGGGAAGGTTGCAACACCAGTTTGGGAGAGAGTAGCTCGCTAGGCATTCTCAAAGCTGCAAGCCCAAGACCCTGGACCAGACTTGGCCCAACCTGGCCAAGGAGAGAGCGACGCGGTGCCCTCCTCACGAACTTAATGGTTGCACAACCAACTTCAAGATAAGCAGGGTAAAATAATCCTACGAGATAAGGGGGAACTACTATTTGAATTTCTCGCATTCTGTCTCCAACTAACCGACCTAGCTCACCTATAGAAGCACATGACTTCAAGACACCAAGTATCACTTGTTTCCTCTATCAAATACTCACAAAATATTCGTGCTTACTTAAGTGTCGGAGTGCCTTTGCAAGTACATCCCCCTGCTTCTCACTCGCACCAAGAATGCCGTGTTGGAGCTTCTGTCAAGGCGCCTCCTTATCCATATACTATCGTGTTCAGGTAACCTCATTCCCTATATGAATTACTTTTGAAAATTGGCTTCGTCTATGGGGATCTTGATACTGTCTTATAAGTGTCAAACTACCATCTCTTCAGGTGCTTAAATGGAAGTAAGCAATGTCGTTGCAAACCCTCCCAAACAACCACGTCAACTAGGGATGGCTCAAGATGGGGACGAGAAACAGAAACAACAACAAGCTCACAAAGTTGATCCTTGGGACGGGCAACCATGTTTGTGACCAGAGAGAAAGAAGTGGAGCATCGAGAGCCTAATGGCCACATGTCCCCTCCCAGGTGGTCATCCCAGACTCCCAAAACTAGGTGAACTCCCAAGAAGTCATCCTTAAGCTTCAAGACCTTATTGACCAACAAGAGCAGTGTCTCAAAGCCCTCGAGTGAAAAGACAATCCCAAAAGAAAGGAGTAGAGGGATCAGAACCAAAGAGAAGTGTATTGGGGATCTAACTCTCCCCAACGTCGAGATCACTATAGGTCACGAGTGTGGGAGAGGTTGCCAGCCCCACCGCATCATAGAAACAGGGAAAGATCTTCATCCCCAACTCCATGACGAAGGTGATACCCCAAGATTGACACGAAAGACAACATTGAAGCCATGCATGATGACTGTCACAAGTTCTGACTAGACAATCCCAACGCCTAAATTGACACGAATGACCCAACTGATGTAAGGGCTCTACCAAGAGGTCTGATGCCTCATACTCTAAGGGATCTGCTCATTCTAACCCTCCTTGAGGCATGAGGCGATGACCGTTGAACTGAGAAGCCATCGCGAATGATAACCCCTTCTCTTACAAGATTTTCCGTATTAATCAGCCCAAGAACTTCATGCTTCCACAGGCTGCCAAAGCCTACGATGGGACTATAGATCCACAAGAGCACCTCAAGGCTTTCAAGTCCAAGACCTAATTGATGTAGGCTCTCGATGTTGTGCTTTGTAGAATGTTTTCACTCACACTCATTAGACTAACTGAGATGTGGTTATTCTTTTTACTAAAGAGGTTTATATCCAGCTTCAAGGACCTCTCTGAAAAGTTTGTGCTCCAATACACAAGTATAAGGAAACCCAAAACAACTCTTGGCCTTTTAGGTGTCACCTAAGGGGACAATTAGTCGCTATTTAGCTACTTGGAGTGCCTCAACAAGGAAGCCAATCTTGTAACATGCATCACTAATGTGCAAAGGATGATGACATTGTGATATGGAGTTCACCCCATAACTCCATTCTCTGGTGAAGTCCTTGGGCAATAGCCACAAACGCTCAAGGAATTCAACTGAAGGGCAGAGGTACATATCAACATGGAGGAGGGAAGAAGAACAGTATAGAGAAAGGATACCAGACCTTCTGACATACCAAAACAAGAGCAACCCAAGAAGGAAGGTTGACGTTCGAAGTCAAGCAAGTTTTGAAATTGGACTAAATTGATGACAACTCGGTCATAGATCCTAAAAGAAGTGCATAACACCAATCTAATCCAGCTCCCGCCACCTAGACCTTTAAGGAATAAGACTAGAGGGATGAACCTCCCCTACTATGACTTTCACCAAGATTGTTGCCACAAAACGGACAACTATATCAACCTTAGGGAGGAAATAGAGGAGCTCATCCAAGAGGGGGACGACTTCATGGCACAATACGCGAGGAACAAGGATAAGAAGCCTGGTTGGAAAAGGCCAAGGCCCCTGCTTTGAAAGGAAAAAAAAGAAACTCCATAGGAAGAAGAAGTGAGGATCTAGACTCCTTGGATGGCGACAACAATAAGGGCGATAAGGCAACTTGTGAATTGGTGGAGGCAATAACAAGTTGAAGGAGACCTATTGAACCTTATCATAAATGAAATGGTAGTTGATCTTGATGCGCATTTGTGGAAATATGGATAGTAAAAAGGTTTTCACAATGGATGAGCACATGGGTGGGATGAGTGACCAGAAAATCTTGCAGCATGTAAAGCAACTATTATGCCTCACATGAATCAATTGCCAAATCTTGGTATTTAGCCTCAAACAAAGAACATGAAATGGTTGTCTGCCTTTTGCTCTTCCAAGATAGGAGTCAACATGTGGAATCTACCATTGAGTCAAAACTGAGTTGTATACAGTGGCCTTTCATCACTTGTGCAGACCCTATTGGCTAAGCCGCCACACCCTCAACTTCTTGTGTCTTATTTTTGACGACCATATGTTGAGTGACTAGCTTGTAGTCTCTGCTTGGATGGTTATAGCAATGTCATGACCCACATATCAAGAAAATCCTTTCATACTCTATCTCGTAACAAAAGTCATCCATCAACACTTTATTAACCACATGCAAAAACAAATTAATCTCAACACAAGCTCTAGAAAACTATTTTATCTCCCTCATTTGCATGGTCAAGTCCACCTTTACATGTTATCCCACTGTTCAGGCAATCATCTGTATTACCTTCTCGTAGCTAGGAATACAATATGTTTAAACCAATGAATCTAATCCAAACCATGATATTACCGAAAGACTTTTTACAAGGACAAAAAACGAGGGTCTATTCTTTGATTGACAAATAGTTCTCATTGAGTATCCATGGACTCCCTCCAATCACTTTCTCCTTGTCCTCCACCACATCAAATTTCCCAAGAAACTAACTAAACACTAGGGATAACAAGAGGGGTAGGGCAGGGCGGGCCGCCCCGCTTTTAGGCCGCATATAAATGGGGTGAGGGCAGACCAAAAATTCATGTTCAACCTACATTTTGTTCGACTTGCNCCCCCTCACTCCTTCTCTTTAACATACTCTCTCTCTATTAAAACACTTTTCCATTAAATCTTATGTAACATTTATATAAGGTATGAAAAGAAGAAAAAATAAAGTTAGACATTCTTTATCATTATAATAATTAAATTATCTTGTAATTTAAATAAGGAGAAAATCATACTAAATAGATAAAGACAAATAATTATAAATATCACTACTGCAAATCCTGATCACGGGTGGTATCTGTACAAGAAAACCTATGATCACATATATTTTTGCAAACCATAAAACATAAACCTTAAACCATATAGTAGCTCTTCTATTACTAAATGGTTGCCATCACACGTGTTCGTAAACCTTAAATCCTAAAACCTAAATCATACAGTAACTCCTCTGTTAGTAAACGGTTACCATCACATATGCAGTCCTCCATGTTCTTATTGTTCATTGATTGAATTGATTGCCTACAATATTGGAACATGAAAAATAGTCAGTATCATTTTATGATATAGAAATGAGAAATGCCAGCTATACAACTCAAATGCTGCCAACCATGCTACTAACCTATGGTCTATATAATGACATCGAGTGCATAAACTTTTACATATACATACACAAACTTTTTCTATACATATGCAGAAATTAAACTTTTTCAAATACAAAACCAAATCAAACTAGCTAGATCTGTGGTACATTAAATAGTGAAAATAATTATCACACTCTTTCTCCATTTCCTCACTCACACTCTAAGCACACGGACTCACTTTCTACCATGCACAAACATTTTAAAGTATATGCATAAACTTTTGAACTGACGTGCACAAACTTTTCAACAACTAGAAACAAAAAATATGACAGAAACGTAAACAAAAACAAAGACAAAGAAAAAAACTTGTGTTCACATGCACAAACTTGTGGACGAAAATGCACAAACTTTTCTATATACATACACAAACTTTTGACCAATCAAACATGCACAAACTTTTGAGCAAGCATGTACAAACTTTTGAGCAAGCATGTACCAACTTTTTTACACACATGCACTAACATTTGAAAAATAAAAAACAACGAACGCGATGTAAATGAAAATAAAAAATCTTGGATTCATAAAAAATAAAATGGAAATGAAAAAAAAAAGTGATGGGAGACTGAGAAAGAAGAAAGAAAAAAAAATAACAAAAATTGAGAAGAAACACAAGTTAAGGAGAGCGTGTTTTACAAAGTTCACAAATTTTATGTTGTACACAAAAATATTTCTCTTTAAAAATTTATGAACATACAAATGCTAAAGTTTTTTTAGCCCACACGTTATTTAATTCGAAATCAAGTATTCGCCCAATATTTTCAATTGTGATTATAAACCTTAATTTACCTATAATAATATACGATTTATTGACAAAAAATAAAATAAAATAAAACTCTTCTAAATTGATAATTGACACTTCATAGTGAAATATTCAAACGATTTTAATGCTTAGTCGTTGATTGGGTTTAATGGAACAATAATGATATTCATACATCAATCTTAGACTTTACATTTTACATGTAGGGAATCATATATCAATATTTGGAGATTACGAATATGTTAGTGGTGAATATATATATACACACACTGAGTTTAATTACACTCCACTGACAATGTAAAATTTTATTACACTGTCATTCAATCAAACTTTTACACATAAGTAAATAACATGTTGACTCTCTTTATCATTACTTAAAAACTCATGCATATAAAATGATGATTGGATGACAATGTAAAAAAAACTTATACTATCAGTAGATAATAATTAATCTCTCTATACATAGACACACACATTTTGTGACCGTGCTCATATGCATCATAGGTGGAGGTGGCTTAAATGCACCGACTAAATTTGAGTGCATCATACACCTAGTTAAAAAATAAGGGTTTACCTTGGTCCACAAGGATAGTTTTGTAATTGTAGTAATAACTCTTTTCCTTCCTCCTTCATCCTCCCTCTCTCTCCACCTTTGTTCTCTAACTATCCTCCTTTTCCATGATCTCCTATTTTGTGACCACCACACCACCACCAACCACTGTGTCGGAGCTCTGCTTTCTTTCCTCTTCCAACAGCCACCATGTCGGAACCTCCCTTACAGTCGTGAATGGATTTGACCTTGCTCTAGATTGGGTCAAGTGGATCCCGAGCTTGTCGAGGAGGGGCTCCTTGTCGTCGAAGTTGGCAAAGCAGCTGACAGAGGCGGGGTCGGAGTAGATTGGGCCGGAGGAGCTGGTGGAGACGTCAGTAGCGGAGCCTATGTCGAAGGACATGAAGGAGCAATAATACAAGGTTGGAATTGCTGGCAATGGCAATGGCTCCTCATTACTACCCCGTTATGCCCCACCTCACATCCCCCTCGATCCTCAATTATATCCGCAAACAGAGGAGGTTGTGGTGCTCGTGGATTCAACCATAAATCAACCTAGAGATCTCAAAATTTTCATTTTGCTGAACAATTGTGACGGAGGGACTGAGTCGGTAGGAAGTAGAGACACAATGACATGAAATCTAGGAGAGAACAGTGCTGGAGGTGAATGGCCAGAGGTCGCCGCACCGACATTGGTGATGGCGCAAGGGAGGGACGATGAAAAAGGCCAGAAGGGAAACATAAGGGGTAGAGATGTTTCTAGTTAAGGGTAAAACGGTATATGCATTTAGCGACATCTTTTAAACGTATTTAGATACATTTAAAAAGTGCGGCCAAATATAAATGGACCACCATATGACACAGGTGCATGACAAACCAAACTTAGCCGGTGCATTTAAGCATCTCCATCACAGGTCTATTAACAATTATTAAAGAGTGTGGGAGTGTTGCTTAGGCCACTGGCTTATAGATAGTATGATCCACTCTCATATGTAGTCTTATTCAAATTTCTCTGTAAAACTTCTTTCACTATTGTTATGCTCCTCATCCTAGATGGTTTGAGCAAAACTTTTTTCACTATTGTTGTGCTCCCCATTCCGGATGGTTTAAGCTCCCTTTACTGATAAAAACACACGCACACACATTTAGGGAATCATAAGTAGTGTTTGATTCTTACCCTCAAACAAAGGCGATAGAGATATTGAGAGCTAAATATATTTAGAGAAGGAGATGGAGACCAAAAACCTAAAATTGTCCCTATTTAGAAATAATTTTTAAGCTAATTCTTGTACCTCTAAAAAAGAGGAACATTGAAAGCACATTAAAGCCAATGATTTTGATGTGAAATTGATCCCTTAATGGATGGTAGAGGCTATCAATTGGTAGCTATTGTGTTGCATAATCTTAACCCATCACCACCTACTACCGTTGAATAAACCCACAACCACTCGCTTGCAGAAACCAACCCATCATACACATTGCTAACCTTGTATCCAACTGCTCTGGAACATTCCTCACAGAAATTGCAGCACACCTACCTGAACGGTGGTCCATGGATGTCAACAGCAGCGGTCGGCGATGACTAGCGGCGGTGGGTGGGTGCGTGATATGGTGAAGGTGTGGTGAGAGGGTATGAATATTAGAGAAGTTTAGGGTTGTTCAATTTGATAGAATAACCAAAGTCATACTATCAGGTCTTACCAAGCTTCATGAGACTTGATAAGTTAATCCAACAATCGTTAAGATAAGAATTGGTTAGACCGTATACACTATATTATCTTATGTTGCTTCAAACATGTGATAAAAATAGATTTTATCGTATTAACTAATACTATCAAGCCTTACACTACATAACAAACAGGGCCTAAGACACTTGAGCAAGGAAGCATAAGCAGTCAATACCCAGACTAACTCGATACAACACGATTAAACATGATTAACAACTCACTTAAAAATTCAAAATTTACAAGTCAACAAACATTTACAACTGTTAAGCATTGTGGGTGAAGGGGGATTGGGGCACACTAGACAAGAGAGAAACCAAGAAAAATAAGGATTGTATTATGGACATGTATTTCTGAATGTGCATGTTCACAAGAAATTATATGCCCATTTATAGACTTGTTACAGATAAGAATTGATTCAAACTAATTCAAAATAATAAAGATAAGAACCAATCAAAATAAAAGTTAATATGGGCAAATATCTTAACCGTTAAGATAGAAATATATCTTAATAGATAAGATAGATAAACCATCTCAACATCCCCCCTCAAACTCAAGTAGGTGTTGAGGAAACCATCTTGAGTTTGTAAACCAAAGTGTGGAAGCAATAAAGGGCTGGGTAGATCCATTAGAGGCTTGGACGATCTGTGGTTGGGCGGAACCAACCTAGGCAACGATCTTTGGCTGGGCAGAACTAGCTAAGGCAACAATTTGGGCTAGGTGGAACCAATAGTAGGCAACAATCTGGGCTGGACTGAACTAGCACTAGGCAACGATTTAGGATGGGGGCAACTGTCTATGTTAGGCAGAAGCAACGAGTGACTGGGCGTAACCAGTTGAAGGCGATGAAAGGTTGGGCTTAACCAATGGAGGCAACAAGTAGCTATGCATAACCAGCAAAGGCAACAAGTGGTTGGGTGTAACCAGCAAGGTAACAAGTGTCACTTGTGTCATTAGCGAAGGTCAATAAGTTTGTGAATCAGAGATGATAGTGTAGAGATATATATGGTGAGCGGAGTGGAAACAAAGAGAGCCTATAAATTCGTTCTCGTCACATGCATTCACATAGACCAATTAATATATTTTTAGAAGTGGATTTTCTCTTATGTTTAGTCATACTAGGAGGGAAAAAATACAAAAATATTTAAAGTGGGTTCAACTCATTTGAAGAGAGCTTTACTTATCTAAAATTTTATGTTTTTTTTCTTTTTTAACATGATCAAACATACAATTTTTGACATGAGAAAATCCAAATCAGATGTTTCTAGTGTGCATGATATTAATTAACTCTTTGTAGGATTTTATCAAAGAAGGTAAATATGCACTACTAATAAACTTGTGTGTATATAAGTTAATTTTAGATGCACTCAATTTTGTATATGGCAAATCAAATGATAGTAGTTAAAAATTTTAGTTAAGTTATTAGTAAGTTGTATCGTTCGGAAATTTTAACCAGTTAATTGCCCTGAACTTAGTGTTCGTTGTTGATGAGATATTTTATCAATCTTATCTATTGAGATATATTTCTATCTTACCGGTTAAGATATTTGTCTACTTTAAGTTTTATCTTGATTAGTTCTTATCTTTATTATTTTGAATTAGTTTGAATGATCAGTTCGTATTTGTAACAAGTTTAACATACCATTCATTGTGAATATGCAGAATTCAAAAGGAGAACACATAATACAATCCTTAGTTTTTTTTTTTTTTGGTTTCTCTCTTATCTAGTGTGTCCCAATCCCCTTTCACTCACGATGCTTAACTCGGTATTAAGAGTCATGGTATCCATCTTGAATCCCTTTTATGCTCCCGCTACCTAGAGCTTAATTAGATCTTACGTACATGTCAATTTATGTGTTGATGATATAAAACTAATTACTATTGATTAAGTTCTTCCGGTTTATTTTATATATAGTCTCGAGCTCGACATTACTTACTGAAAGAACAGCTACCCTAACAATATTCCATTAGTTGGTTTAATGGCGATTTTAATTTTCTTATACATGGAAAATCTCTTAACACATGGATGGTTTGATGTGAGGGGGTCATGTACGTAATTAGCGGGGCCATGAATTCAAGAAATTGGTACCTGTAATATAGTATGGCTGAGAGTGCTGCCTCATATGATCAAAATCTTGCAAATAATTGGAACAATAGGCGGTAGTATAAATGTTAGAATCAATAGTGCCAATATTGTTGCTGCTCTGGTGAAGATAGCCTAATTCATTACGATCATGATCAAATGCTTCTGCTTTGTGCTTCCCTTGATACGGCACTAGCAACGGGTGGTTTGGGCCTCCAAATATCCTGATCTCGTTTAACAAACGCTTGTACTCATTTTGCAATTTGGTGAAATCACCGCAGACTTTAGCGTAGGCTCCATAAGGGCCATCTGCTGGATCCCTTTGCCTGCAATCCGCTTCCCATATCATTGAATCCACAACTCTTGTCCGATCCTCTTCCCTCACACTCTTCACCAGCTTGGTTACGTTGCTGACGCCGAACACCTTGTGTACCGCGTGGAACTCGCGGCTTTTGCTTGCCGGAAAGTAAGGCGCCAACGTGCAGCTTTGACTGCACTTCTTCCTTTGATGCTTGCATGACGCGCATGCTGGGTGCGCCCCGTTGTTGTTTCTTTGCATATCTGTACGGAGATTATAACAACAAGGTCATATGTATGTTACGAGATTTGATTATGGAAAAGAATAATGAGAGAACAACATGACGCACGCAATCACGGTACATGCTGCCTGCCTGCATGTCTCCATAATTGTAAAAAACAAGATTACGTATTAATGATAATCTAATAATGCATCTCTCCTCCTTCTTTGAAAGAAAAACAGTACTGATTACAAATTAAACATAAAACAAGAGGGGATTTTTAAGGTACGTACAAACCTCGGGCAATTAATTGTTATTGTCTTCAACCGAATGAAAATTAGCAATATCTGCTTATAAATATATATGATATGATATGATATACGTAGTCCTTATAGAAAGAAGGACTGTTTTGGGTAGGAAAGGCATAGAAAGAGGGTCAAGGTTCATGTCTCTTGGAGTGGTAACTATCTAATTATTTAAATAGCACACGTTGGAAGAATGAGAATTTCAAATAGAGTCAACCTAACAATAAATACAAATGTAGATAAGAGCATTTTTATTAGTTATTAAAAAATGGGGTGCCCATGATTCGAAAATTTAAAAATTGAAAGTTAAGATACAGGTAGTTTTATGTTTTTTTTTTTAAGTTATATTGAACCAAATGCTTTATTAATATTAAATATATTCAATCTTTACCAGAAAAGATAAAAATTAGGAGTAAATTTTTTTTGGATGTGTTTGTTTGCACTTCCTTTTAAAAGCAGAAGTAAAATCAGAATAAGAAATAGAAGCAGAAATAGAAAATTGTTTTGCTTTTAAATGTAATTGTAAAATTACTTATTTTTAAAATAAAAAATTGTTTGAATGTAACAAATAAAAAATTATTTTTTATAAAATTACAATTACGAATATAAAAAATTGTTTATCATAAAATTACTTTATATTATTTATTTTTAATTAAAATTAATTTAATTACAGGTATAATTAATAAAAATCAATTCAAATAAAATACAAAATTTGTCAATATTTAATTGAAATTAACTATATGTAAAATATATATCAAAACAAATGTAACTGAAAATAAACAAAGAAACTATTCGTAAATCACGGAACAGTTTCCAACGCTACTTGTTTATGTATCGGCTCCCTGAGGTTTTTTCTTTGTTTTTATCTTAGGATGGCATGTTTGAAAAAAAAACATAAACTAAAAGAACATTCTAAAAAAAAATTACGTGAACCAATTTTAGCCTATGAATCATTTAAAAAATAAATAAATTTAAGTTGCTTTCATCTAATCATAAATATATACCTTATCATTTTACAATAATTTTTGAACCAAACATTGTTGCATTATAAGCTAATAATCTTTCCATGTTTAGCATGTGCGCGGCAAGCAACGTATCTAACTAAGTTACATGTTATTAAATAAATTATTTAAGGAATTATCATCAATTATAATGTATATAATATGTTTTTATATATTTAATGCAACTTGAAGGATAAATATCAAGGATAAAGTAAAAGATTTTAGTTAAAAATATAAGTTGAAAAATTAGTTACAAAATAATAAATATGATGGGTATGAGAATGTTAATACACTCTAAATAATAAGATTTGATTAATTATTTTTTTATACATAAGATATTATAGTTTAATTTATTTGAATTTCAAATGTTAATTTAAATTTCAAATATGGGTATACCACAACATTATACAATTTGAATTAGAAAAACTATACTAGTGAAGATCGGTGGTTGTATGTTAAACTTTGAATTAAAAAATATAATCTATATTAACTAAATGTCTAAGTTTTTTATTTTTTATTTTTTGCTTTTGAAGTGAAATTTTCTGTCAAAAATAATTTTACTAAATTTAATCCATTAAAATATATTAAATATTTTTTAATTTATATTTTATCATTTTCTTGCATTTAAAATAAATATCAATTAAAATTCAAAAAATAAATAAAAAATTTCTAACTAAAATTTGAAACATAACCTTTTCACGTTCACAAATTTTAGAATTTCCTAACAATTAAAACAAGTATTATTTAAACTTTTTTTATGAAAAACTCCAAATTTTATTTAAATAACTCTCATATAAAAAAGTTATCACTTAATTTTATACATTTATCTTATTTTGAATGTACAAACACATACATCAAAATACTTTTGTGTAATACTCGGGTGCTATACTAATAAATATAGATTAGATCTCAGAGAATGATGAAATTTAAATTAAAAAAAAATTTATTGGGTTCAAGTGGAATTAATGAATTTGGTGAAATTAATATGGACAGAAAACTTCACTCCAAAATAGTTGTGAGAAAAACTTAAAAATTTAATGAATATAAACTAGTTCATTTTTTTATATTATTTAACATAATCAGTTCTATTTTGTACAATAATAAATTAATTTTCCATATGTCGCCAAACACTTGTTTGGCAATGTTGAAAATTAAATAAATATTATTTGGTAATAAATAAAATAATTTAAAACTGATTTTTTTATCTATATCAATTAATTTCAATCTATAACTAATTCTAAAATATATAATGTTTAAAAATTGGTTTTATTAAGTTATCTTTCTTTGACTATTTAAGAAATGAGACAACGTAAAAAAAAAGTTACATTGTCATTTAATAAAAGTGATTGAGTTTTACAATCATTATCCCAAAAGTATTTTGTATAACAATATATGATTGGTTGATAGTATAAAATTAGTGCATATAAATTAATCTATTAAAAAATTGATTATTTAACTGAGCATTATGGAGCCTCGATGAGTTGTGAATACCTTTTTTTGTTACTTCTTTTGCTTGTTACATGTCGTTTCTGCTTATAAAAGAAATCACTATTATTAAACTAATTTTTAAATTAGTTTCCAATCAAACATTATTTAAGTATGCATCAATAAATGAAGAAAATATTAGTTTGATATAAGTTTTCTAAGAAGATAATTTTGTTACTATTTGTTCATTAAGGGCTTGTTTGGCATGATGTATAAGGTTGAATTGTATAAGCTAATACAATACGTTAGGACATTATCTATCTTTTGGTGCAACCAACATATTGTATTGGCTAATACGTTAATGAGCTCTTATACGTTAGAGTGAGGTATAACTTTATCAAGCCTATGTGCCCGTGTCATGTGTCCATTGGACACGCTGAATAGGATAAGAGTTGATATGATACATATGAATAGAATACGAGCTAATAGGATAAAGACGGATAACATAAGACTTAATTAAACAATGTTTGGGATGAAATGACATAAGAGAGAATAGGATAAGTCAATTATTATTATTATTAGCTTCTTCGTTCAATGCCCATTCTTTTATGAAGGTACCAAAACCCCATAAATAAATAAATTTTGACTAGGGCAAGAATTGAGCTTGCTAAACACAAAGCTCAGAACTTTTTCTCTCTTTCTCACATGTAGAAGACGAAATGAATGGTAAGTGGGATGGGAAAAAAATTTAAAGTGAAAAAAAAAAAACCACTACCAGGAAAAACACAAAGAAAAGTGTCAACAAGGACACGGTTGAAAATTTCAATCAAACAGGTAGGCATTCAAATACATTTAGTATATATATTATGACAAAGTTTTAGTATATACCCAATATATGTCCACCGTACCACTAATAGACCTTTGTACATATCGCTAGTTTCGTTGAATACAGTCTTTCCCATGCAATCTACTCTCATCCAGAGATCCTTGCGTTCATTTCCCTCTCAGCTTGCAATTCGCTACCTCTTAGCTCGCAATTCTCACTCCACCATCTTGCGATTCCCACTCCCTCAACTCATGATTCTCACTCCATTGTCTCGCGATTCCCACTCCATCATCTCTGTTCTTCATCGTATCTCATTGACTTGCATCATCACTGTTCTTCACATTTGTCATTCATAATTGTCATCCTTCTTCTCCATTAGTCAACACCAAGTCCAAAACTACATGAAGATACTGATGAGGGATTTGATTTATTGTTAAAATTGGGTTTGATTGTTGTTTTGAGAGGTCAATTAATTTGTGGGCTTATTTTTTTGAGTTAATTCAAAAGTTTGTTTGAATGTATGTGAATGTCTGTTTGGATGGCGTGCCTTGTTATTTAGTCATTTGGTATGAATTTTTGAAACTATTAGAATGTATATGTGGGTTAAATCATTATTTGTATTAGATTACTCCAAAGTTTGTTTATAAATTTTGAAAGTTTGTTTACATGTGCTTGAATGCTTGCTTAAATAGCAACAAAAGTTTTCATGTACTATACCAATGTTTGTTTATTCTAATGCTAACGTTTGTTTACATGCCCTTGAATGCTTGTGTACATGTTCAGAGAAGTGTTTATGTACTATAATAATTTTTGTTTATTTTGCTCAAAAATTTGTTCATGGAATTTCAAAAATTTGGTACTATAATAAATAAAATAAGATCCTTTATAAGATACGAAATATATATAATCCAAAATACGCTACACTTTGCTTGTAATCCACTGGAACATTTTATAAACTGACATGAATATAAACTATCCTAAAATAACTGAAGAATACTTCACAACAACGTGAAGCTCACTAAGAGGTCAAACTACTGAGATCTACTAAACGAGTGTCATGTCTTTGTCAATGGTATCTGAAAAAGGTTTATGAGGGGTGAATCATTGCTCAGTGAATGACAAACCCCACGGCGACATGGGACAGTTCGTAACCATGACATTCAATGCAATGTATAATATATATCAAGCATAAAATGTTTATGTAATATTAACTAATACATAAAACATTTGAAAACATAATTCAATTGGGAGTTTTCTACATAAACGCTCTGAGCATTACGATTTTGCTTATGATGCACTATTCTTGACGCACTACCCAAGTATCTAGGTTACGATAGTTGGGGATACACTACCCGAGGCCATAGATTCCTAATATTTAATCTTCACACACTACCTAAGTATCTAGGCCATGATAGTTGGGGATATACTATCCGAGTCCATATATTCCTGATAGTTAGTCCTGATCTACATGATACATTACATCGGGCATCACAGACTGCCATACCCAGGCTTTAGGGTCTTGTCACTACAAAAAATTAGACTATTACCGTCAACATATTACCGTCGGTCGCGAACCGACGGTATTACCGTCGGATAATTCCACAAACCTGACGACAAACGGGCAAATGAAAGAAAATCGAGAATCTATGAGCCGATTACTGTCGGCGAAAGTTACCAACGATAAATCACATTACCGACGTGCACAACCGACGGTAACGCATTGGAAAAACGTGCACCGAAGTCCAACAAAGCCGCCATAAATTTCAGCTTACCGTTGCTCAAACCAACGGTGTCTTGGAAATATTTATTGCACGTTTTCCAGAACGTTCTACTTTACGATCGTACAAGGTATACCAAGGTCAACATAGGTTGTCGCTAACTTACAATTCCATCATAGATATAACTCCCGTGAAAACAGTTTAAATACATAACATAACATGATCATAATAACATAAACATTTAATTGATACTAATAGCATAACATGACTTAATATTATTAAATATTTTATCTTGGAAAAATATAGGTAGACTAAGATTCCATGTTTAGGGAGGTTTTCAAGTAAGAGAGGTGCATCACGATGGACAACTTAAATATCAAGTCTTATCCTAACCAGAACCTTTTCTTAACAGAAGTATTCTCCCACCAAAATCTTTCCTTAACCAAAATCTTTTGTTAAAGGTTTCTATTAAGCCTAACCAAACAATTATGGGAATATTTATATTACTTAATACCAATCATACACATGCAACATGACTTTGTTTAATGCAATATAATAGGTGGTCCCATGTAGTTCTAACATAGTTTCATGATTTTCTAAAATAGCTTCGTAAATATCTACTTCATAAATAAAGAGTTTGTAAATAAATAATTATAAAGAAATAACTAATTAAATGACTTCATTAATAACTAAATAAAACTTCATAGATACATAAAATAAAATACTAAATTCTACCTCTTAAGATTTCATAAAATATGCATAAATAGAATAATTCTAAAATAAATAAATAAATAAATAAATAACTTTAAAAATAAATAAGTGGTCTAAAATAGACCGTGAAGAAATTCACTCACCTTAAAATGACTGACCTTAAGGAGCACTAAGTTGAGAGCTCCTGACACCTTATGCGGAGGCACTGCTTCCTCACGAACGGAAAACGGGAAGGAGAAAAGAAATAAAAAATAATTGGAGCGAAAAGTCTCACAAAAGTGGAACCTTTCAAGCTCTTGAATGAATTAACAAGTCTAAACACTCATGAGAAGCTTTTATATATAGGGGGAGGAGGGAACCTCCTTTCATTACTACTACCAATGTGGGACTTGACTCCCACACCCCTGTAGCATGCCCAACATGCCGCACTATTGCAGCGCGCCAACTTTCCCCCTTTTTTTGGGTCGTGGCATTAGTGTTTTACATGAGTGGAACACACTTATTTAGTAATGGTGACTGAGAGTGGGCGGTTGAGAGAGGAGTGAGTAGTTTAGTACTAGCATGTGTGGTTGATTCGTCTATTTTTGCTTGGTGGTTATGGTGTAACAATTTGTGGTGTACACGTAACACTGTTCATATATTATATGTATATGTAGGCCATTCAACTCATGGCTAACTTTGTTAGCCATTGATTGTTGTGAAAAAAAAAAAAACCATAACTTTTCTAGTGCTTAGAAAAGATCTATATTATTGTTATAGAATAAATCCTAGGCCCAATCAAAGAAACGCACTTGGTGAACATGGCCCATTAAGGGTTCGAGTTAATCATTATGAATAGCAAGGTTGTTACAAGTATGAGAATAATCTTATCCCAATGACTCAGCGTAAATCACGGGATCCACTAACAAACTTAGCATAATTCCCAGGTTGCAAGTAACAAACCAGTCACCGATTTAACGCGCTATGCACGAAAGCCCCAAAGTCCTACTCGACTCGAGTAGGATTGTCTCGAGTGGGAGAGTTTTCATGGTTTATACAAAAAAAAAAAAAAAGACATATTATTTTAATAACATAATTACTTCATAAAATTAAATTTTATTATTTTAATAATTAAAATTATTTATTTTTTCCATATAATTACTTCATAAACTAAATTTTTATTATTTTAATATTAAAGTTATTCATTATTTCCCGTTCCATGAGTAAGAAAAAAAAATCACATCACAACGATATGTAAGGTTCTAAAACAACTATTCATGTTATCTCCTTGATCTCAACCATCCAATTGCATACATAGATCAATCCTATTCATCCATTCCATCTCCCAATCATCCAATACCCAATATGGGCCCACAAGCAGAGATGCTCCTATTACTCTTAGACTTCTCAAGAGAACTATTCATGTGTAGTAATTGTGTAGTGTGAGTGATGAGCAATTAATGCAATGGATATTGATTGAATTATTACTCGTTACTGTATTATTAAAATAAAAAACTTCAACATGTTGTCTTCAATAAATATTTTATTAATGATTTTACATGACTCTTTTTTCTTACTTCTATTAGTCTTTTTTATATAGTAAATTATTTTTTTTACATATTGATACTTCCTTAATCAAGATGCAATTTGTATAATAAATTAATTAATCTCTATTTTAGCCCTAATTTGTTGACTCATAAAATGTATGCTATACTATTTAATAACAACATTTTCTTCCTAATTATTGTAGAGATCAAGTATAAGCAAATGTATATATGAGTAATTACGTCCTTACTTACTTTGTATTTTTCTTAAAGGATTATTATTAATGAACAATGAGACTAAATTTAACCTTTCATTGATTATTATTAGTTAAGTAATCGTGATTAATGTTACCATACTAAATTCTCAGCATATTGTATATAGGGTAAATCAATAAGAATAAGACTAAGGTATTTACTGTAAACATGTCGGTTAAAATATATTACTTTCAAATTACTCTCTCCATTTTTTAATATTAGTCATTTAAAAAATCAATTTATTCTATATTAATCACTTTAGCATTTCAATGTAAAATTATTTATTTTCTATCAATTTTACCTTTGATTTAATAGAGAGATGAAGTGAATATAATCAATGGAGATTAGGGCTGTCAAAATGGGTCTGGTCCGTTTACCTGGTTATATGGACGGACTTTACATGCAAAAAATAGGCCTACGAAAATTTGAACTGGCCCGTTTAAGCCAAACCCGTGAGCTCGTGAATTTTTTTAAATAATTTTTTTTGAATTTTTTGTTTAATTTTTTAAATTTTTTTTAAAAAAATAAACGGGTTAGCGGGCGGCCCGTTTAGGCCCGCGAACCGACCATAAACGAGCCAGACCCTAAAAATAAGCAATTAATGTTCTAAATAATTTTTCTCAGTCCAAATAATTGCCTCTAATGTGTTTTTAATTAAGTAAAAATTGGGATTTTCGCGAAATTCTCGTAAGGAAAAAATTCGGGATGTTACAATATGCATATTTTTTGCCCGGCCCGTCTAGGCCCGCGGGCCTAAACGGGGCGGGTCCGCCCGTTTTGACAGCCGTAACGGAGATGCAAATAATTAGTGGAGACAGAGGAGTGTATTAAGGATAGTTTACTAAAATAAATTTAGTTTTTTTTTTATAAAATTGACATCATTTAATGACCTCCTTAATTCCTTTGAAAAAATCTTAAAGGACTAATATTAAGGAATGGAGGGAGTAGTTTTGTACTTAAAATTCTTTATTATTTTTAAATCTTTTTCTTATTAATGGATCATTATTATTAATGTTTGCAATTTATAGAATTCAAATTTTGTTTTTTTTAATAATAATTTTTATAGTACTCACTTAGTAATAAATTAAACATCATCCTAATTTACTTTATATTTTTCTTAAAGGACTAATATTATTGGTGAACGGTGGGAATAAATTTAACATCTCATTAATAATATGTTAATACAACATTGTATATTATTAGCTAAGTAATTGGGGAAATTAGAAGGAAACGTGACAATGCACAAGAACTGAAAGGAAATGTGACATTATATGACAATTTATAAAAAAAAATGGTTTTTCATGGGAATTGGAAGAAATGGTGACTTTTCACTTGAATTGCAAGGAAATGTAACATTGGACAGAAACATGCCATTGCAAAAATTTTTTTTGAAGGAAACATGGCTTCCCGCAGTAGTTGGAATGAAACATTGCATTGCACTCAAATTAGAAGGAAAAGTGACATTGCATGAAAATTGCAAAGGAGCATGAGAATTAGAAAGAAATGCGATGTTGCATTAGAATTTGAAGGGAACATGACTTTTTGTGGTAACTGGAATGGAACGTGGTTTTTTGCGATAATTAAAAGGAAACGTGACATTACATTTGAGTTGCAAGGAAAAATGGCCTTGCATGAGAATTGCAAAGACATGTATCATTGCACGAAAATTAAAATTAGAAGAAAACATGACATCTCTCAGAAATTAAAAGGAAATATGGCATCTCACTAGAATTAGAAAGAAACATGGCATTGCGGGTAAATTAGAAAGAAACGTGGCATCTTACCATAATTGGAATAAAACATGACATTACACGTGAATATCATGAAAAAAAAGAAAGGTATTATCACTTACTTTAATACTTACGAAACTTTTATATCATTAATCTTAAGATATAGTAAGATTTAATTTTGATACACCACTAATGTAAAAACACTCAACACATATATCCAATTATGTAACGCATCGGCAAAAGTGTTGTGACTCTTATCCCCACTATACCAAGAAAGTCTCATCTGATAACATAACCGGACGACAGTATAACACTGGCGATGTATCAACATTAATCTCATAATCTTAAAGAAAAATGGCAAGGAAAATGAGGCCAAATATAAAATTTTTCACTATCTCCACTCTCCATAATCATAAAGGGATATACCAAAAAAAAAAGTATACAAAATTAGCAAAATCATGTAAATGAGAAGATTTCTGTACAACATTAACACTACCACTCACACACCCCCCAACACTAACACCGCCCTCTCCTCCCTGCAAATTTGGTGTGTCATGAACATGATTACTTGAATGGCCACATTGAATAAGAAAGATGCTTCATTATCCAACTAGGCCTTAATCTCATCATCTGAAAATTCTCTTCTCAGATGCAGCACAAAATTTTTCTTCATAAGACAAACTTAGATATCTATATGGTATTTTGGTTATGTCATGTAGTCGTCAAATCCTACTCTTCTCGAGTTGTCTCAGGCGCATTGTTTTCGGGACCCTTCGCCTTTTCAGCATCAGACGGACCAGAAATATCCTTCACAGATTCGATTTCCATGCTTGCGGTGCGGCTCTTCCTGTTTCTTCGATCCTGAAAATGATAATGATTACATGATCAGCTTAAATTTCAGTGTCATGACAAGAATTGCAGGAGAACACAGGTGCACAGAAAGCAGACTCACTAGTTTGAGTAGAGGGTAAATATGTAGGCTGAAGAAAACTAACCAAAAAAGTCAAGTAATTAAGTCCTAACATTTTCATTTTAATATCAGCTTGGTCTTGAAAAAAAAAAAAAAATTTGACATCAGTTTAATCTTGAATTGATCAAAACTAAATTGATGTCAATTTTTTTTTTGCATGACGAAATAGATGTCAAAACTCAATGAAAATGTTAGGACCAAATTAGTATGTAGTCGAGTTTTTTATGGTATGTCAGCCAACAAAAGTTATGCAAATGAAAACCGAAAGTTGAGAAAATGTGATCAAGGATCCAGAGTCCTGCAGTAAAACGATACGAGTTTATGAAAGGATAAGATAATGATGCGAACCTCTCGGAATGGATAATCGTCGGCTTCAAGCATCCTCACAACCTGGCTCATTTTGGGTCTCTTGTCCGCATCAGGATCAACGCACCTAAGCGCGACCAGAAGGGCACGCTTCAAAGCACGCGTTGTCGGTTTCACGTCAAGGCTTGAGTCCACAACTTCCTCAGCCCTCCTCGCCCCAACCATCATCTTGAGCCATTCAACAAGATTCACCTGTCACAAGGATAATCAAAATAACATCAGTTACTCGAAAGGAAAACAACAACTTCATACGTAAGGCAAAGTTAGAATTGGCAAGCTGGCAGCATTCGTAGGGATTCGACACCTCATTTGCAGGACGCGCATAGTCAACAGGGTCCCTTCCAGTAACAGCTTCCAGCAGGAGAACACCGAAGCTGTAAATGTCACTCTTCTCGTTCAACAAACCAGTATTAGCATATTCCGGAGCCACATAACTGAAATTCAGAACAGTAAGTTAGTTCCTATTTATGCAATACAATATAACAGAAGAGACGACAAAAAATACCGCATACCCAAAAGTTCCCATTACTCTAGTAGTTATGTGACTTTCTCCCGAGTCCAAGAGTTTGGCCAAACCAAAATCAGAAACCTTCGCGTTGAACTCATTATCAATCAATATGTTGCTAGACTTTATATCCCGGTGAACAACTTTCGGTTCTATTGCTTCATGTAAATAAGCAAGCCTGTCACCAGTCACAGTAAAATAAGGGAGTTTAATTATAGGAGGGATTAGGTCAAATGTTGAAACGGCTGTAACAATGAATTTGGTAGCCAATTATGCAAGTAATTGTAAAAACTTAAAACCACAGGCAATAGGAAAAATCTTGGGATGAGATATCATTTTCACTAAGCTTAGGAAGTTTAACCAATAGTCTGATGGAGCAAATAAGCAGAGAACATATTATTGTGATGTTCATAGTCCTAATGGACTCAAATGAATCGCAAAATATGTAAACATATAAAGGCTGTAACCTAACAATCAACATAAATAAACTCTCAAATACCGTATATGACGTATATATACACAACTCACAAAATACTGATCATAAGAATGTTAATGTACAAAGTAAGGGATAAAATGAGTTGTTTACAATCATGATTCATAGCAATCAATTTGGAATTAAGACAATAGTAACGATTACTGTGCATCACGCTTTTTATTTTTCAAGATGAACTTACGCTTTGGCTGTGCCGAGTATAACTTTCATGCGAGCTTCCCATGTAAGTGTCCCTTGTTGGCTCATGGCTCCATGTAACCATTGTTCTAAATTTCCATTGTTCACATATTCATAAACCAGTAACCTGCAAATAAATTGGAAAGTACACACATTATGAAAAATAAACAAATTAACTATTTTCCCATATTAGAATTGTCATCAAGTATAGAAGAGACAAGGGGCATTTGTGAGAATTTAAAGGTTTACCTATGAACTCCTTCTATGCAATATCCAAGTAGCCGCACAAGATTTTTATGTCTAACGTGGCCTATAGCCTCCACTTCAACCCTGAATTCTCGCTCCGCTTGTCCCCTGTGTACTCAACACGTACCGCAATTACAGAGCAAAAGCAAAAGTCATTGTTTAAGAAATAATGTCAATGAGCGCTACTAGACAAAATTAAAGATGGTACCGCTAACGATATCGTAAAGGATGCTTACAAGTTGTTAAGAAGCCTCTTCACCGCCACCTCGGATCCATTGATCAGTCTTCCCCTGTAAACAACTCCATATCCGCCCTCGCCAATCACATTCTCCGCGGAGAAACGACTGGTAGCGAGTTCCAGATCTCTAAGCGTAAACCAGTGGCCCCACCCGAGATGAGAAAACTCCGGCAACCCAACTAGAGGAGAGGCAGTTACCATCCCTCCACCAAACTGCTTCTTAAAGTTACCGGAACTTCCGTCTTCCCCGGACATCGAACTAAATCCTCTCTCATGATGATAAATCGAGCTGCACTGACTCATATTATCCGGATCACCGGATTTGCTAGTGCCCAAATGAGCTAACAACTTTTCCGAATTATTATCACTCGCTTTGTCATGAACCGGAATCGTTACACTTTCTGATTGATCATGACAATTCTGCACCCCCACCTTGTCAACCGTGATATCCTTTGCGACATTCGGTATCTGAAATAGAGGGTACTTGCTCGGCAATCTCCTCGTCTTACGCCGGAACATCGCACATATAGACAATATACAAAGAATCAGAACTATAAATGTGCCGACACCTACCCCGATCAAAACCCACAGTCTCAAGCCCAAAAACGATGTCTTCTTCGACAATTCAACCTTCAAAGAATTGCTGGTAGACATAATTGGAGGCTACAAGTCAAATCAATCTTGTCCTCCAAAATTCCCCTTATAGTAGAATCAAGGCATTCCCACCTGAATGCAAGAATCTAAATTAAGCACCCCCTTTACACATAAACATTCCAATTTACATCCAAAAATTTATTTCATGCAGTGAATTCCCCACAAAATCAAAATCCAAAATCAGTAAAAGCAATCACCAATTCCAGCTTCAATATAGTTTTCCAGTAAAATGAAGTCAAATTGAGGGAATTCAAGTACCCCAAACCAAAAAAAAAATGCTTCAAGCATTCAACAAATCAGAAACCCCATTTGCATTCATATCACCCCCAATCACAATTAAAAAAAAACACTAAATTCACTAAATTCCCAAACTCATTGGTAAAATAATGAACCCTTTTCACTTTCAGACACAATTATAATCACAAGCAAAAAGAAAAAAAAAATGTGGTGGAAAGCATCACTTATGATCGAAGCAAAACAAAAAGATAAAAAAGCACAAAATGTGAAAATTTCCAAAGCATTTACCTTTGTGTTGATCTAATGCTAACCCTTCCTTGATCTTCCACCTTCACCACCAACAGAAGCAACCAACCAAGGAAAAAAAAAGGCCCTTTTCTTTCTTATGAACCCCAATGAGCGTAGAAAGGTGCAAGAACACAGAACACAAAACCCGGATTCTGCAAAAAGAGAGAGTTAACTAGTGAGGATTGTGACCTCAAAAGGGTAAAAGAAAAATTAATAAAAGGAAAATAATGAAGAAGAATAAAAATGGAAGGAAATGAATGGCACCACAAAAATTAAAACAAAATAAAAATAAGATTTTTTGTCGGAAAGAAATCATTTTTAGGGGAAATTGGTTGGTGGCGTTGAAGGGATTTGAGAGCGGGACCTCAACTAGCTGGAAAGGAAGCTTTGGTTTGTAGAATGGAGAAAACCAAACACAGAGGGAGAGAGAGAGAGAAGCGAGAGTGAAGGGAAAGCCAAGTAAATGAGATGAACAGTGGTGGGCATTTATAGCTGGTAGCAAAAAAAGAGTGTATTGAATAAGCTAAGAAAAAAGAGTAAAGTAAGTAAGAGAGAGAAAAAAAGAAGAGTTAATAAGTGAGTTGAAGACAGAGAGAGAAAATTAGAGAGAGAGAAGAGAGAGGTGGTCAACCTCAATCCAACACTGTCCTAAATCTGGTTTGTTTCTGAGGTATGCTTACCAAAACACTGTCCTAAATACTAAAAATACCTGTGAAAAGTGAAAGAAAATCTTATTGCAAATCTTAAGGGTTGGTTTATTTTAGATTTTTAAAAATATATTAAAAAGATAAATTTTTTTATAGAGCTTCAAAAATTAAAAAATTTATATATTTTTCAAAGTTATTTTAGTTTAATTTCTGCTTAAAAAAGTGAAAGAAAAATTTTTCCGGTTCAAATATAAATATATAACAACTATTTTATTAATTAAAAAAAGTATTTTTTTCCTTTAAATAAGCTGAAATAAATATATCCTAAAACATGTTTATCCACATCATTTTGGCAATAGAATTTTTGGATTTTGAAAATACATAAACCTACAGAAATTACATTTTTATATGAATTTAGTTTTTTTTCTCAAAAAATCATTTTAGAAAAATATTCAATGCTTAGATATAATAATATAATTAGATGTTAATATGAGTAACTTTACACTAATAATGTATTGAGATTAAGTTTTTTTCATTTATAGTTGGCATGTCAATTTATTTCAGCAACTTTTGTCTTGTTTTTTAGTTCCCCGCAGAACACAAATTCTAGTAGGATACCTTATTTAGATTGTTTGCTACTGCAGCAGAATGTGATGACATTGCAACCTTTGCAGGCTTTATGTATGTATTACCAAGTCTGATTCACTTTGCACATTGAATTTAAATATAAAAATCACAAAACAATGCTTCATGCATTCTTTAAGGTTGTATTAACCAAATTTGAATTTTGGTATATGTACTTGTGATTATGACATGATAAACCAATTGGAAACAAAACTAAGGAACTTTATACTATAATGTCCCTGTTTATAAAACATATTACCAAAATACTATTATTTCAAAACATATTACCAAATTACACCTGTTTTGTATGACGTGGTGGCAATTTTTATTATTATTTTTTTAAAATCACCAAAAGATATTATTTAATTAGTTGAGCAAAAATATCCAAACCATGAGTTGTACATGGGCCAATGGAGCTCCAACCTAATAGCCTAACCATTATACCAATATTGAATCTTACTATATGTTTGCACACAATAATATATATACGTATATATACATATATACTATTTCATATATGAGCCAAAATTTAATTCCACAAAATGAAATAATTAATCTTAATACTAAACAGAATATTACAGCATTTTGGATGAAAAAAATTAAAATCCCAAAAAATTGTGTTTCTTTTTTATTTTTCAATTTTTTTTCAAACAATTAGGGGAAAATAGGTTTTCATTATTTTGAAAACCCAATTTGTTTTATGAAAAATTGCAAAAAAAAATCGCATTGGAACCACTCGACCATCTCTCCTACATAATGATTATGGCCCAGAAACTGGATAACTCTAATAATTAATTGAATAATAATATAAAGAAATAAAAAAAAATTATCAACAAATTGGGTCGTAGGCTAAAAAAATGAATTAATGAATTAATTTTTACGTTATTTCATATTGTATTGTACAATATTTCATCAAAACTAATTGGGTTTTCAAAATAATGAAAACCTATTTTTCCCTAATTGTTTGCAAAAATTGAAAGAAAAATAATTGAAAAATAAAAAAGAAACACAATTTTTTTGGGATTTTAACTTTTTTCATTCAAAATTTTACCTTAAAAAAGAAAAAAAGAAACAAGTGTAAAGATGCTATAATATTCTATTTAGTGTTAAGATTAGTTATTTCATTTTATAAAATAAATTTTGGCTCATATATGAAATAGTGTATATGTATATATACGTATATATATTATTGTGTGCAAATTTATAGTATGATTTAATGTTGGTATAGCGGTTAGGACATTGGGTTGAAGCTCCATTGTCCCATGTTCAACTCATGGTTTGGACATTTTTGTTCAACTAATTAAACAGGTGTGATTCGGTAATATGTTTTATAAATAAGGGCATTATAGTAAAAAAATCCAAAACTAAGAATAATTAAAATACAAAGAGGCCGCTTGGAGATCATTGATTAGTGACATTAACTTGGTTTCCACTGATTTAATTATGCCAATATATAGAGTTTAAATAATTTTTTCTTTTAAACTGGGAATAAAACTCTTGTTAGTCTTTTTTTTTTCATTTGAAATAGTTTTAAATCTAAGACCTTACTTTATTTAAGAAGAACAATTGCATAATAAGTTTTGTCATGTAGTAATATTTGATTGGTAAGAGTCAAACATGTATTAAAAATAATTAAATGCGATTTAATTTTCATTATTAGCTTCGTCACAATATCCATTTTTTTATGAATTAAAAATAACTTATAAATATTAAAATATAAGTTTTCATGTAGCAATATTGCAATTAGTAAGTCAAACATACAAAAAATATATATAATTTAACTTTTGTTGATATATTTTATTATAATTTATTTTTGTTAGGAATAGTATATAGTTCATTATATTAAAGAAGAGTATACTTTCAATTTGGCCTTTGATAAAAAAAAAATAACTGACAAAAATTTGCCCCTTAATATTTTCTATTTATCTCATATTTTTGACCATTCAAAATATGGAACACATTGCAATTGAGTCAACGGTCTAATGGTTGTTCTTGCATCCAGTGAAACGGAAGAACCCGATTTCAAGTCATAAAGTAGATAAAGAGTCCTCTTACTATCTTAGGGAAAAAAATGTGGGAGATGTTACTCCTTTTGTGTTAAGTCTTTGTTGTCAAACGTAATGAAAGTACGCACGTGGACCATTGTCATATAGTAATATAATTGAATGCAATTTTATTTTCATTAACAGCTTTGTTGCAATTTCTCTTGAATTAAAAATAATTATATATATCAACGCTTAAGTTTTGTCGTGTAATAGTATCTTAATTAAAAAGAATCAAACATACAAGAAAAAGGTGTAATTTATTTTTCAAATGCAACCCACCAAACAAAATACTTGCATGCTCCAATCCAATCTCTCAAAATTTACTCTTTACTAAATGGTTTCTCGAAATACGAGATGAGTTACTTGCTTTGTTAAGTCTCCGTTGTCAAACTTAATGGAAATACACACATAGATCACTAATGTGTTAACATGACTATATTAACTTCTAGGTTAACATCCAAACAAGGAACGACAACAAGGTTGGGTGAGGGTGGGGGATAGTCCTTTACAAGAATAAAACTCTTCCTAGTTTTTTTTTTCAATTGGAATAGTCATTTTTTAGACTTTTTATTATATTTAGGAGAAACAAATGCCGAATAAGCTTTGTCGTGTAGTAATATTTGATTTGTAAGAGTCAAACATATATAAAAATTGATTGAAAGTGTTTTAATTTTCATTATTAGCTTTGTTGCAATTTCTCTCCAGTTTTATGATTTTAAAATAACTTATATGTATTAAAGCTTAAGTTTTGTCGTGTAGTAATATTCAAATCAGTAAGAGTCAAACAAACAGAAAAATATATATAATATAACTTTCATTGATACATTTTATTATAATTAATTTTTGTTAAGAATCATATAGAGTTCATTACATTAAAGAAGAGTAGAGCCCTCAATTTTGCCTTTGATAAAAACTATAACTGACAAATTTGCCCCTTAACATTTTCTATTTTTCTAATGTTTTCTCATCACTTAAAATGAAGAACACATTGCGGTTGAACCTACAATCTAATGGTTGTTCGTGTATCCGGTGAAACGAAAGGACCCGAGTTCAAGTCATAGAGCAAATAGGGTCTTCCCCCGCCCCCACTATCTTAAGGAAAAAATGTGGGACACGTTACTCATGTTGTTGTTAAACGTAAAGAAAGTGCACACGCGGACCATTGTTGTGCAGTAATACCTCAGTAGTAAGAGTCAAACATACATTAAAAATAATTGAGTGTGATTTTATTTTCATTAATAGCTTTGTTGCAATTTCTCTTGAACTAAAAATATTTATATGTATTAATGCTTAAGTTTTGACGTGTAATAATATATCAAAAAATAAGAGTCAAACATACATGAAAAAAGTGCAATTTAACTTTCAAACGCAACCCACCAAACAAAATAATTGCATGCTCCAATCAAATTTCTCGACATTTTATCTTTACTAAATGGTTTCTCATCATTCAAAATGCGCGAGACATTACTCCCTATGTTAAGTCTCCGTTGTCAAACTTAATAATGCACACATGGACCATTATTATGTTGACATGACTCAGTTAACTTCAAGGTTAACATTTTAACTAGGAATGAAAATGGGGTTCGGCAGGGTCGGGGATAGTCCTTTATAGGAACAAAACTATTGCGATTTTTTTAAAAAAAAATTTCAAATTTAACACTTTACTTTATTTAGGAGAAACGATTGCAGAATAAGCTTGGTCGTGTAGTAATATCTCAGTTGTAAATGTCAACCATATATAACGAATAATTGAATGGGATGTAATTTTCATTATTAACTTTTTTGAATTTTTTTTGTTATGAATTAGCAATAATTTATAAGTCTTAAAACTAAACTTTTGTCTTGTAGTAATATCCAATTAGTAGGGGTCAAACATACAAAACTTATATATAATTTAACTTTTGTTGATACCTTTGATTATAATTCATTTTCGTTAGGAATTACATGTAGTTCAACTATAATAAAGAATAGTAAACCCTCAATTTGGTCTTCGATAAAAACAACTGACAAATTCATCCTTTAACATTTTCTATTTATCTAATAATTTCTCACCATTCAAAATGTGGGAGACGTTGTGATGGAGCCCACGGATTAGTGGTTGTTCTTGCACTCGATAAAATAGAAGGACTTGAGTTCAAGTCATAAGATAGATAAAGCGTCATCCTACTATCTTAGTAAAGAAAATGTGGGACATGTTACTCCCTCTATTAAGTATATGTCGTCAAACTTAACAAAAGTGAACACGTGGACCATTGTCGTGTAGTACTATCTCAATTGTAAGGGTCAAACTCACATTAAAAATAATTGAATGCAAATTTATTTTGATTAATAGCTTTGTTGCAATTTCTCTTCAATTAAAAATAATTTATGTATATCAACGCTTAAGTTTTGTCGTTTTGTCGTGTAGTAATATCTCTATTAAAAAAGTCAAAATTACAGGAAAAAGTGCAATTCAACTTTCAAATGCAACCAACCGAACAAAATACTTGCATACTCCAATTCAATCCCTCAACGTTTTCTCTTTACTTAGTGGTTTCTAAAATTACAGGAAACGTTATTTGCTTTGTTAAGTCTCTGTTGTCAAACTTAATGGAAATGAACACATAGATCACTGATGTGTTAACATGACGCTGTTAACTTCTAGGTTTACATCCAAACAAGGAACGACAATAGGGTCGCACAAGGGCGGGAAATAATCCATTATAGGAATAAAACTCTTTCGTTTTTTCCAATTAGAAAAAAATCAAATTTGAGACTTTTTTATTTAGGAGAAATGATAAGTGCCCAATTTACATAAATTTGACCTATTAAAAAGGCACTTATTTGTTTATGTTTCAACAAATTATCTAATGAATTCCCCATTTTTGTAGGATTTTAAATATATTTTGGAAGATGGATGCAAGCATAAATAATTGAGAAGAATCCCATGAAGAATGGAGAAAAAGGGCAGAATTGGAAAAGAGCTAAAAACGAGGAATTAAGCAGGACCGCTCAGCGGAACACCTCTATCGCTCAGCGCACAAGGTCAAGGCACCACTAAGCGAAGGCACCCTGGCCGCTCAGCGGTGTAGCCCACCGAGCCACTTGCAGCGGCGCATTTAATGTGCCAGGCTGGATGGCGGCGCCGCCCTGAAAAGCTGCCAGAGCATTTATTACTCCGCGTGTAATCATTACGCTGCTCAGCGATAAAGCCTTAATCGCTCAGCGGTGGCACCAAAACCGCTGAGCGAAGGACCCAAATTTTGCTATAAATAGAGGAGGCCGAGCCATTTTGAAACCATTTCTTGTACAATCCAATCCTCCCTCCACTCTTCACTTCTTTTACACTTTTCTTGTACTTTTAAGCTTAGTTTAGGTTAGGAACAAAGAAGAGGCTTGTGAAGAATCCGGGAGAATCAAGGAAGCTTGGTGGAGCCGCTGTCATGATGGCGTGAGTACGTGTCATGGTAAGTGTCCAAACCTTGCCTCCGAGATACTCTTGTAAGATGGATTCCTAATCCTCTTTTTGTTGGGATTTTGATCATTATTGTAGTTTGATTGTATCTATGTAACTATTGCATATGAATCTATCAGTTTTCTTATGATTTGCTTGAATGGTTTTACACACACTTAATGCTAGTCATTGCTTAGTGTTTTGATTCTTGATTTGGGACTTAGTTGTATGAACGACAGTTATACTAATTAGGTCATCACCAAGTTAAGATCAACATCATTATGGTTAACTAGATTCTAGGCTTAAACGTTATGAACGAAAGTTACAATCATTAGAGTCGGAACTAAACCATTTCATATCTTGTTGCGGTAACTGGAATAAAGGTTAGCCGTTTTAACATCTGGATTAATGCTGGTGTACTTTGTTAAGCTTGTGTGCGAAAATGACAGTATAACAAAGGAAACCTGTGATCTGGTCATGCGCGAAAGTGATGACAAGTTAAGAACCGGTGGCGGCCAATCAAATGATAATTCTATGTAATGAGTAACTGGATGCATGAAACTATAATATGATTAAAATTCCCAACAAGCTCCGGAACTACCTCTGATTTGTTTCTTATTTACTATTTATGTTGTTTATTTACTTATTTAGTTTATTAAAACAAATTATCAAACCCTTCACTTCATTGTTTAATTAACTAAACTCAAGAACGGTACTTTTGCAACTCTCTGTGAATTCGACTATACCCGACTATACTGCAATTAGATCCCTTGTGGGTCTGAAAGCCGTAAAGTAGGATATATATAAATTTAATTTGAGCAACGTAAAGTGCAAACAATAGGCTTCCATCAAACTTGGCACGGTTGTGGGAAATCAGACTATGTCAGGATTGAATGAAGTGCTATTTGGCTTTCATCAAGAAACAATTGCATAAAAAGCTTTGTCGTGCAGTAATATTTGAGTTGTAAGTGTCAATCATGTATAAAAATTAATTGAATGGGTATTGTTTTTCAATATTAGCTTTGTTGCAATTTCTCTCATGTTTTATGATTTAAAAATAATTTATACTTATTAAAGCATATGTTTTATCGTGTAGTAATATTCAAATATTACTACATATATAAAACCCTAATATTACTACATATATATATATATATATTCAAATATTAAACCCTAATATTCAAATCAGTAAGAGTCATACATATATAAAAATATATATAATTTAACATTCATTGATACATTTTATTTTAAAATATTTTCGCTAGGAATCATATAGAGTTCATTATATTAAAGAAGAGTAGACCCTCAATTTGGCTTTTGATAAAAATAATAATTGACAATTTTGCCCCTTATCATTTTATATTTATCTCATGATTTCTCACCATTCAAAATGTGAAACACATTGCGGTTGAACCCACAATCTAATGGTTGTTCTTGTATCCGATGAAATGGAAGGACCTGAATTCAAGTCATAGAGCAGATAAAGAGTCTCCCCACCACTATCTTAGGGAAAAAATGTGGGTCATGTTACTCGTTCTATGTTAAAACGTTGTTGTCAAATGTAAAGATAGTTCACACATGAACCGTTGTTGTGTAGTAATATGTCAGTCGTAAGAGTCAAACACAGATTGAAAATAATTGAATGCGATTTTATTTTCATTAAAAGCTTTGTTACAATTTCTCTTGAACTAAAAACAATTTATATGTATTAATGCTTAAGTTTTGATGTGTAATAATATCTAAATTAATAAGAGTCAAACATACATGAAAAGTGTGCAATTTAACTTTCGAACACAACCCACCAAAAAAAATACTTACATATTCCAATCCAATTTCTCAACATTTTCACTTTCATTCAAAATGCAGGAGACGTTATTCCCTTTGTTAGGTCTCTGATGTTAAACTTAATAGAAGTGCACACATAGACCATTAATGTGTTGACATGACTCGTTTAACTTCAAGGTTAACATTGTTACTAGGAATGACGATGGGGTTAGGCAGGTGGTGGGGATAGTCCATTATAGGAACAAAACTCTTGTCAGTTTTTGAATTACTTGAAATTACCAAATTTAAGACCGTGCTTTTATTTAGGAGAAACAATTGCCGGATAAGCTTTGCCGTGTAGTAATATCTCAGTTGTAAGAGTCAAATATATATATATAACGAATAATTGATTGGGATTTAATTTCATTATTAACTTTATTGCAATTTCTTTTTTTAATGATTTTACAATTATTTATAAGTATTAAAAATAACTTTTTTTGTGCAGTAAAATCCCAATGAGTAAAAGTCAAACAAACAAAAAAAAATATAATTTAACTTTCATTGATACCTTTTATGATTATTATTTTGTTTTTCGTTTGAAATCATATAGAGTTCATATATATATATATATATATATATATATATATATATATATATATATTAAAGAAGAGTACAATCTCAATTTGACCTTTGATAAAAACGGCTACTGAAAAATTCATCCTTCAACATTTTCTATTTATATAATGATTTCTTACCATTCAAAATGTAGGAGACGTTGCTATTGAACCCACGGTGTAGTGGTAGTTCTTGCATTTGGTAAAATAGAAGGACTTAAGTTTAAGTCATAGGGTAGATAAAGTGCCCCCTATTATCTTAGTAAATAAAATGTGGGGCATATTAAACCCTCTATTAAGTATATATATGTTGTCAAACTTAACAAAAGTGAACACGTAAACCATTGTCGTGTAGCAATATCTCAAGTTTTAAAAATTAATTGAAAGTGTTTTCATTTTCATTATTTGATTTGTTGCAATTTCTCTCTAGTTTTGTGATTTAAAATTTATTTTTATGTATTACATCATAAGTTTTGTCGTTTAGTAATATCTAAATCAGTAAGAGTCAAACAAATAGAAATGTATATATATATATATATATATATATATATATATATTTTAACTTTTATTGATTCATTTTATTATAATTTATTTTCGTTAAGAATCATATAGAGTTCATTAAATTAAAAAAAAAAAAAAAAACCCCCCAATTTGGCATTTAATAAATACAATAACTACAAATTTGCCCATAAACATTTTCTATCTATCTCATGTTTTCTCACCATTTAAAATGAGGAACACATTGCGATTGAACCCTCGATCTAATGGCAGTTCTTTTGTCCGATGAAGCAGAAGGACCTGAGTTCAAGTCATAGAACAGATAAAGAGTCCCTCCCCACCACTATCTTAGGGGAAAACGTGGGACATATGTTAAAACGATGTTGTCAAACGTAAAGAAAGTGCACACGTGGAGCATTTTCGTGTAGTAATATTGTCGGTCGTAAGAGTCAAACAAAATTAAAAATAATTGAATGTGATTTTATTTTCATTAAAAGCATTGTTACAATTTCTCTTGAACTAAAAATAATTTATATGTATTAATGATTAATTTTTGACGTGTAATAATATCTAAATTAATAAGAGTCCAACATACATGAAAACAATGCAATTTAACTTTTGAACACAACCCACCAAACAAAATACTTGCATGCTCCAATCCAATTTCTCAAAAATTTTATCTTTATTTAATGGTTCTCACCATTCAAAATGCGGGAGCCGTTACTCCCTTTGTTAAGTCTCTGTGCTCAAACTTAATAGAAATGCACACATAAACCATTATTATGTTGACATGACTCGGTTAACTTTACGGTTAACATCTAATTGGGAATGACAATGGGGTTGGGCAAGGGTCGGGGATAGTCCTTTATACTTGCGAGTTTCATTTTTTTTTTGAAATTATCAAATTTAAGACTTTACTTTATTTGGGAGAAACAATTGCAGAATAAGCTTGGTCGTGTAGTAATATCTCAGTTGTAAGTGTCAAACATATATAGCGAATAATTGAATGAGATTTAATTTTCATTATTAACTTTGTTACAATTTCTCGCTCTATCTCTCTTTTTATGAATTAACAATAATTTATAAGTATTAAAACATAACTTTTGCCATGCAGTAATATCCAATTATTATGAGTCAAACATTATAAAAATATATATAATTTAACTTTTATCGGTAACTTTTATTATAATTTGGATTGCCAAGTAGTCTGGATTACCTTTTAGAAATATTACAACCTTTTAAATTGATGGTAATGTTATATTGTTATGTTTGGTATGCACAGATAATGTAACTAGGAATTTATATTACCTTGTTTGATATATAAAAAATATTACAAGGTAATATACATTACTTATTATTATTATTATCATCATTATTATTATTATTTGTCATTATTATTATTATTATTAATTTTATTATTATTATTATATATATTTTTTTTATTATTACTATTATTGTTATTATTATTATTATTTAGGATTACTTAGAAGTGGTAATCCCACGTTACCTCTTTGAAGACAATGTGGATTACCAGATGGATTACCAATAATCTGGATATATTACCTCGTACCAAACACTTTCTAAAATGAATGATTAATTTCTTTACATTCTGTAAACTCATTTAAGGTGTAACATCCCACTTTTTTCTTAAAGGAAATTTTACGTAATAAATAAATATACGAGCCAATTATTGAGACTGGATAATTTAATTATAAAAATTTATTTTCTAAAAATACCATTCAAAATAATGGTTTTATGATCTCGCGGAGTTTCGCGAGATCCGGACCGATTTTCGGTCATCGTAGTAATTTAAGCACGTATCAAAGATACCCGTAAAATACACTCCTACAAGAGGGAAAAATTACGAGTACCTAAGATTAATTTAAATTCCTCGTTTTAAATGTTTAATTAATGCTCAATTGTGTTTAAATAATTTTTATGTCATTCGGTAAATTTTCGCACGCGCAGTCATGCGTGTTACCCGACAGTTAATGAACAAACACGACCGAAATTGTACCAATTTGGAGCCAAATTTCGGCTCCCTCACCTTACCCCACTGGCGCACGGCACACCCATACCCCCCATCACCAACTCCATCAAATCCCCTTACCTCATACACTATTTACCCATCATCAGCCAAGTTCATTTAATTCATTTTTCTCTCATTTCCCTCACCTCACCCGAAGACTTCTCTCTCTGCAAACTTCACACTTCCATTTCTTCTTTCTCACTTTCTCTACCCTCACCCTCAAGCTCCCTGAGCTCTCCCAAACCCCCACACCCCCACACACCCAGCCACGACCATCCTCAAATCCTTTCTTTGGAGAAGGCAACCTGTGGCTAGGAAGCTCTGAACACTCCGAGGGAACCCCCCCTAACGTCCACCAACCATTCTTGAACAAGTGGGTAAACTTTGCTAAAACCATCCATTGATGGTTCAATTGTGTATGTGTTTGTGAAAAATATATATATGATAAATTGTCTGAAATATGTTTTGTGTATGCTGGGTATGTTTTGTTGGTTGCAAAAATATGAGAACTAAATGATTCAAGTGGGTGAAAAGCCATGGATTTGAGAAAAGAAAGTGAAAATAATGTTACAGGTCTGTGGTCATTCGAATGACTAGAGCCATGGTCATTCGAATGAACCACGCGATTCAGCTAAAATAAGAGCAAAATTCGAATGACCTGTCATTCGAATGAACCACAAAATTTTAAGAACAGAGAGCAAAATAACTCAGGTCATTCAAATGACCACCCCCATGGTCATTCGAATGAATCCTGAAAATTTCGAACATTGAGAGTTAAAGAGATGAGTCATTCGAATGACCATGCCTTGTGTCATTCGAATTAAATCCCCAAATTTGTGAACTGAGAGTACAAGGCCTAAGTCATTTGAATGACTAAGTCTAGGTCATTCAGATGACCCATTTTGTGCACCAACCCGAGAGCCAATGTTCAATGTCATTCTGATGACTTTTGATAAGTCATTCGAATGGCCCAAGTTCTAGTTTACTGTTTTTAATCTTTCTTAGTCATTGAACTATGCCTTATGTATTATGTGAATTGTCAGCATGCATCATGAAGTTGAGATCGTCATTAGGACCTTAGGACGACTCGAGACAATTAGAAGACATCACCTAATCATTAACAAAGACCATAATTGAACTTAGGGAATATGAGATACCTTATGAAGGTTCCGGCCATGATGGACACGAAAAATCGGATAGATAAGTACATAGTATATAATAGGAAGTTCCCTCTTGTGGTACGTCCAAAGGACAAGCCCTTACCCGTCCCATTAGGTGGGTTAGGTTACGATAGACGCAGGCCTACGCCTGAACGTATGACTACTGTCATATACAAAGAAAAGACAAAGACATAAAGAAAGGAAAAGAAAGAGTAGAGACAGTATGAGTTTTCCCCAGAAGGAAAGATGAAGTTGTGTTACCTCGAGGGACATAAAGCAAGGAGGGTTATGCATCGTGTGTGGACGTTTGTCCTAAGGTGCGAACTACATCGCATGTGGATGAATGTCCTAGGGTGTACGAGCATCGCGTGTGGACAGTCCTAGGGTGCATAATGCATCGTGGGTGGACGGTCCTAGGGTGCATAATACATCGCTTGTGGACGGTCCTAGAGTGTATGATGCATCACATGTGGGTGTCGGTCCTAGGGTGAATAATGCATCGCGTGTGGATGGTCCTAGGGTGCAGAATACATCGAGTGTGGACGGTCCTAGGGTGTACGATACATCGCATGTGGACGACAGTCCTAGGGTGTACCGTACATCGCGTGTGAGCGACGGTCCTAGAATATACGGTACATCACGTGTGGACTATGCTCCTAGGGTATACAAGTAAGAAAGATAAGTAAGCAGAACCAGCAAGAACAGTCTAATAAGCAATACAAGAAAGAAAGACAAGTGAGCAGAACCAGAAAGGACAGTATGATAAATTGTACAAGAAAAACCCATGAATTGTCCATGCATAATATATGTGTTGAATGTGATGTTATGTCTAAGTGTCGCGGCACATCAAGTGAAATAGTATCACGAGATGGCCCCACTAGTGTAAGTACATGGGTAAGTGAAATAATATCACGATACCCTGACGAACAGGAATAGGAAGCACGCCAACTTATACATAGGTAAAGAAAAGATTAGTCCCCGATCACCTAGTAATCTAGATAAGGTTGCTCAGGACTAGAACGGATAATAACCAGTAGGGATGTAGTATAACAATGTCACATAGAGACCCCCTGAGCGGCGGAATCATAATGGAGTGAAAGAAACGAGTAGCTATTCCCCGAGAATTCCCACTGAGGACGCGACGTTCTCTGTAACAACCCGACTTTTTCCCCTTTAGTTTAAGTGTCACAGAATAAACATAATAAATAAACACAAATATAATAAGAAGGAAAAGGTGAGATAGAAATAAAATAAAATTTAAATATTAATTTTATCTCTGCAATATTAGTTAAAAATAATAATTTGACGATCTCGTGACGTCTAGTGACGTTTGGATCGAAATTAGGGTTTTATTGTAATTTAATCACGACTCACAGGAGTCTGTAAAATATATTCATATGAAAATAAATTCAAGAATATTCCAACTAATATTTAAATATTAACAAGGAAAATTAATGGGTCACAACGGTATATCCAGAATATTTTTAGGACGTCCGGATATAAATAGTTAATGAACGAACATGACCGAAAACACACCGGAAGAAAATAAAAATTTAAGAATGGCCAAAGGCCACTAGAAAGACCACGGCCAGCCCTCTCCCCCACGAAACCACACACACACCCGAAGACACACATACATACACTCCAAGTTCTCATTTTCTTCTTCCAAAATTTCCAAGACCTAAGTTCCAAAGCTCCACCAAGTTCAATCATCATCCTTTGCTTTCATCACTTTAATTCTCTTAAATTCATCAAGAGAGCAAGCAAGTAAGATTATCTTCTCATCCCTTGGTGAATCAAAGTTCCATAACCTAGGTTTTTCCATAATCATCCAAGGTTTTCATTTTAGGCCAAGAAGACATCAAACAAGCAAGCAAGGCTTGATTTCATCTTTTCTCTAGCATCAACAAGCTCTTGAGGAAGTGGGTAACTCTAGTTCCTC
>QANU01001885.1:43222-57938 GCA_003254905.1 Nissolia schottii
TTTTCGCTGAGCGGCTTGAGGCTAGAAAATCTTATGGAACCCTCTTGAGGCTCATAGTACAGCATTTATTACCATATCTATGATTAATAACTGAATTGTATGAATGTACATGCTGTATGTGAGGAAAATGCTCTGAACATGCGTATTACGTGTAGTCTGTAGTAAAATCTGTAGCATTTCATGCATTCATGATAAACCTAGTTCAAAGGCACTAGAATTAACTCTGAGATAAGTAAATATTCTGAAATGAACCATAGGGAACAAGTATGCCATGCTGCAGGTACAGAAATTCTGAAATGCTGAAATGCTGAAAAAGGGCCAATGCCCAATGCTGAACAAGGGCAAATGGCCAATGCTGATAAAGGCTATATGCCACATGCTGAAAGGGTCGTGATCACGTGAGCCAACCATGATCCCACTTCAGGAGGTCAAGGCATCCTGAATGTGGAAGCTCGCCACAGGTGGTGTCGATATGGCATACCTGGAGGTGTGCGGTTACCATGCCTTTGCATTGTCGAAAGCTTAGGTGGGGGTACAATATCCGCCCACTGTCGAAGGCTCCCGAGGGGACACACGGCAGGTGGAAGCCCACCGCAGGAAGGTCTAAATAGTGTCGGCCTACACTGAGAGTGCGAGGTTATTTCATCATACTAATGTCAACAGAGGACATTACTATGGTGGGAATAACACATATTCCAAAGCAGGTTATGCTGTTATGCAGGTTTATGCTGTTATATTCTGTTATGCACATGCACATTCTGTTAGGCATGTTTATTCCGATGATTCTGTCATGTTTACGCTGATGACTCTGCTAGACATATTCTGATGATTCTGTTATATTTATTCTGATGGCTCTGTTATGCATACTCTGATAATTCTGTTATACTGAATGTATTCTGAATGTATTCTGTTATGCAATCTGATTATTCTGAATGTATAGTTCTGCTGTTATGTCCGTACCTTCAAGAGCACGCTCGAGACGGCTATGTATATTCACGAAATGTTAATCAGCACGAGAACGTAGTAAGCAAGAGTAGTTCCCATATCACATAGTAATGTAGATAAAGCCGTTCAAATAAGCTAGATAATAAATGGTAGGATATCTAGTATGTATGTTCACTTAGAGATCTCTGAGCGGCCTGAAGTCCGACATAATCTAATACGAGACTCAGGAACTAAAGTTATTTCACTGAGAACCTACCGTTCTCATCCCCACTGTTTTATGACTTCAGGTACAGAAGATGAATCTTACTTTGAGGATGCCGACGAGCCGCCAGCTGAGCCATGAGCGGCTAAGAGATAGATAGATGTTTACCTTTTTGCCAAGGGCATACTTAGTAGCATTCCAGTAGTCCTTGTATTTTGATGTGATGTATTCTGACTTATGTATTCAGTACTCCAGTTTATGCACATGTGATGTATATCTTACTTACTGTATATACAGTTGTATGACTTTGTCTGATGGACCACCTGGATATGTATTGGATGTTTTACTATCTTACAGTTATACGCTTTGTTATATGGTTCTTTCTGACGCATGGCTCTATTTTAATAATTATGTAATGTAAATGAAAAGTTTAAAATCGGTCCTTATTTTCTTAAACAACTATTTTCGAAAGATAACAATGGACTAAGGTATTCCGATCAGATAGAAAACAACCTAGTGAGCTTTGTTTACTGCGTACGGGTAAACAGTTAGCTAGGGTGTTTCATTCTCATCCCCCACTCTTTTATGATTCCAGGCGGGCACGACGAGTACGCCGGAGCGGAATAGGCATCAACGGGCGAGGAGATACCTTGGCATCAGGATGATCCAAGAAAGCAGCGGGACCACGGTTGGATCTACGTGTCAAAACCCTTAGGCAGACTGTAATTTTTGCATGTTATATTAGCTTAATGGATTAGTACGCCATTAGCTTGTAAGTGCAGTAATTGTAATATGTAATTATAAACAAAGGTGTATCTGTTTTTGGACCTGTATGTATAAATATACTATGCCTTTATAAGTTTGTGATGGCCATTTAATTGTTAGGATAATAACCGTTTAAGTCTTGTAGACTCTATCGCTTGCCTATATATGTACATTCTCTTAAAACGCGCACGACTCATATTTTACGACTAATACAGAAAAGGGAAAAGTTTTAGAAATTGGTTCGTATTTTCATTAAGAACATATTTTCAAGTATAAACATGAGGCTAGAAGTATCCCCGCCAAAGCAGACAATAACCCTATATAGCTTATTTACGGCTATAGCATAAGTAGCTAGTAGGGCTGTTTCATAAGGGATAGACGTTGACCACTTATTTTAAAGTTACTTTATGCCCAAAATGAGGATTAAACCCTTGACACTTGTTTAAGGATTGAGAATTCTCTGCCACCTCACCTTAACCTCCGGCTACTTTACTAAGAATAAATTATACAAGAAGTATTAGTGTAATTATAAAAGTTGTATTGTCTTTCTCTGTAATTAATATTTAATGGGTTCTTTTTGATAATTTTCATATAATTGGTCCTTATTTTAAATTAATATCTTTTAGCGGTCTTTAGTGTTGATTTTCTTTAACGAATATTGAAAAAAAATAAAAGCTTAACTAGGTTCCCATTTTCTTTTATAGGTCTTTATTTATTTTTTGCTGATGGGTCATATGGTTTAGAGGGGTAATTAATTTTGACAATACATTTTGACTACACCTAATCTTTTCAGACCTCAAAAATATTTTCAAGTTTTTTTTTCTTCTTAAAAGCAATTGTAACTTTTCTGAGTATAATCATGACCTTGGTTGGCCAGAGAAAGTCACCAATGGAGGGACAAACAGAGCCTTTGATTTGAAGCATAACTTTTGTGTTTTGGTTAATTAAAGTATATGACCCAGACAAAACCTTTACATCTTTCTTTCACTTTCATAATGATTCTTATACAAACAATGAAGATTAATTTCTTAATTATCTTTATAATTACAGGAACCAAAACTGAGTCTATGCTCAAAATTTGTCTTAGCCCACATTTTTGTGATATCCTATGTTACTGGAACTTTTTAAGTGTGTGACGAATCCTTAAAATAATTTATAGAAAATAGTATTTCTATCTACAAATTAAAATACCTTTTATGCAAAAAAAAAAAAGAGAGAGAGAATAAAATAACATTTTTATCAATATGACTTTGACAAAGATATATATAGATTTCATTATTTTCTCTTATTAACAATAGGCATTGAGTTAAATTTTAGATTTATAATCTACTCTACAACAAAAATGTACCACTTAAAAGCTCAGAAAACAAGAAATAGTGGAAAATAAAAATGAGTAGTTCAACGATGAAATATTAAAAACTGTTGAATAAACAAGCAAGAAACATCATGCTCAATTGTCATGTAGTAACTAATGTTAAGAGATGTTGTATTTTGTTTTATTTCATTAATTTTCCGTATTTAATTACATTATAAGATTAATTCATAATAATGCCATCTGTCATTACATTCTACTTTAAATTGATTTTAGTTCTATTTTCAGGTTACATGGGCAGCATCAATATCGTACATGGGCCTAATAAAGCAGTTTATTTGTAAATGTTATGGGGTATATTGTTTTGGACTTTTTTCTTAAATAGTTTAAGTTTGTGTACTTTCTTTTTCTAAAAAATTAAGGAGTTTGTTCCATGAAATTTGTTTTATAGAAGTTTTAACGAGACTATATCTGTTCTTGTTGAGATATTTTGAGTCTTGGTGAGTCAAGGTACTTTCATATTATATTTCTACGCCCGACATGGGTTGATTATGAAAATGAAAGTCACACTACTTTTATATATATGTAAATAAAATCATTACATTCTTCTTTTATCACAGTGAAATAAGACTAAATTGAAAAATAAAAGTTAATGTGAGGTTGGTTGTGGGGTGGTACTCAACCTCTGAACTAGAGATTTTTAATTGGAGCTTTGAAAATGAAAAAAATTCTTGTTAGGTGACTTCTACTCCCCTTAAGAATCTCAATCAAATTGGGCATATTTAGTGTAGTTTTTAATAATAAGGTCTTAATATTGATAGTTTAATTGAGAAAAAAATTAAAAAATAAAATGCACAACTCACTAAATAATTTTGATAAAACTAGGATTAATGATAATATATTAGGAATAAAATGAGAAATAAAATTTATATAAGTTTTTGATTTTGGGTTAGCATCCACGTAAAAAAGGTTGTAGAGTCAGAATCAAATTGGACCATATCATTTGATAATAGCCAACAAGTTTAATCGCTTAGGTAACAGAGGAATGCTACATGTACAACAAAATTTAGACAATAAGTGTATAGTTCTATTATAAAAGCATAAGTTTCACCATACTCACATTTTCTCTCTCCATGCTAGAACCCATACTTTTGTGAGAGAATTATGTACTTATTATCCAAATTTTGTTGGACATGTAGCATTCTTGTAAGCAAAGTTAGCAAAATCTTGAGAATGATCATGAGATCATGAAATTACACTATCCTACACCCATTGAGCGTTCCGATTTCATGGAGCGAGTCACGGCTGGTGGAACGGTGGCGAATCGCCAAGCAAGGTCGCAAGATTGTAGGAATGGCGTTTTAGTCACCATCTGGAAGTGCGTGTTTTGTTGAATTAGGCTTCCCTAGTTGCTCTAATTGTTTAATACAATATGTTTTGATGATGACAAATACAATATGTTCTGATTGTCTATGCTTATTGTATATGCTTATATTTGTAGAACTAGATTTCCCTAGTTGTTCTATATCTTGATGATGACAGATAGAACATAACAAACACATAATGACAATGAGAATACAAAATGATGTTATATGCTAAGTAATATTTACATTTGATCTTGTATGATTGAACTTGATGTTATCATATAACTTACACATCATACAATGATAAATAAGGAACATCCTTTTGAGGACATATCCAATAACTTTCTATATATGCCTTGATGGATTAATTATTAGATATGTTTGTGTCTAAATGAATATATGCATGTATATCAAGTGCTATAGTGTTAGAATGTATGCATGTTAGGTAGAGAATATTATTTGATTAATATAATGATTTGATCCTTGCCTAATGGTATATGCATGATGCATTGATTGATCGATGCATATTAAGATATTGGAACACATTGTACTAACAATACTTTCAAATGAATAATCTTTTATGTATAGGAAAGTCCAAGACATCAAGAACGAGATGGACCATATTCATATGATGCCCAAAGTCAAAAGGCGGAGCATAAAATATTTATTCCATGAAGAACATGGTAATGCCCAAGATAAGATTCATGAAGAAATACCAAGTCCAAGCAAGTTGTCAGAAGGATATAATTTCTTAGGACTTAAGGTATTCTTGTCAAAGAAAAATTGATATATATCTCTCTCTAAACTCTTGGAATGATGCTCTTAAATGATCTTTTGATTCTAGGAACCAAAAATGGTTAAGATTGGCAATAGGAAACAAAAGAATGGGGAAAAAGGATGAATTTGACTCAAGCAAACTTGAGTCATTCGAATGACTAGGGTGTGTCATTTGAATGACTTGACAAAAAGCCATAACGGCAAAATTTGCTTAAGTCATTCAAAGGACTAGGGGTTGTCATTCGAATGACCAAGCTCTAGAAGCTTAAAATCAGAGCCAAAAACCCTAGCCTTTCTCACGTCAACTTTAGTCTTCTCTCTCTGACTCTAAGTTCCTGCACTGTTCTCTCTTTCTCTAGCAACAATCGAAGACAGGAGCTTTGTTGTGTTGTGCTGGGTGATAACTCTCCAACAAAAGTTATCTTTATTTACTTTTTATATAATTTTTTATTTAGAATAGTTAAGGATCCAGTGAATTTGAGGCATGTTTATTAGGATTTAATTATCATTTTATCTTTGGTATGTTTGACATTTGTTTGAGTGTTTCAGGGCCCAAAATGCAAGAAAATGAGCCAATTATGAGTCAGTGGAGCATTTCGCACAAGACCTAAGGAGCATCAAGTGTCTCGAGCGAGTTGAAACAAACGGAGAGCAAAAATTGGTACTCTGGAAGGGTGTCTCGCTCGAGAAACACATAGATCTCGCTCGAGACACTATCGCAAAAGCCCAAAATGCGTGACACTTAGGTTAAAACACATGCACTAGAGGGAAAAATAATGGTTCATTTCGAATTCATGCCACATTCACTCAGTTTTTACACCACTTTTCATCACTTTTGTCGTCATCAAGGTGGAGAGAGAAAGAAGGCACTAGGAGTAAAGAACGCTAAGGAAGAAGACCAATTTTGTTCACGATTCAACCCCAAAGTTCCTATCTTCTATATATTTTCCTATCTTTTCCTCATTGATTGTTGATCCCTGTTTTTCAATCATGAACTAATTCCCTTTTTGATTGGGAGGATGATGTAACCCTAATACTTTCTTCTAATTCTAATTTCCCCGTTATTCAATTGTGTATGTTGTGAATTGATCTTCTCTATGATTAATGCTTTTTATTAACTGACCATTAATGAATTGTTAGTAAACCTAGGGAAACTTTGAGAAAAGAAACCTAGGTAGTATTGAGAGATTGATCATCACTTAGCTATATCTTAGAAATAAGAATAAAGGGTGGTGCAACCTTTAGCCTCACACGCTATCAAAGATTCACAAAACCCTAATCCTTAGGCAAACTAGATTAATTTTAAGAGATTGGTTAATCAGGTTATTCACAGGAGGTGTGCACGATCTTGAGAGAGACTTGCGTTAGAATAGGAATCTAGGTTGTTCTTTGAAAACAATTTGAACAACAAAGAAACCTGAATTAGGGGGAACATTAGTGGTGAAATCGGAATCCTAATCGTCTTAACCTTTGACTTAAATCCTACTGCTTAAATTGTGTTCTTTTAAATTGCTGTCATTTAATTTACATTTCTTGAAGAATTCAGTTCTACAAAACCCCCTTTTGTGATTCAACTCTTGAGTTAAACTTCTTGATTGCATCATTAATCATGATCGTCCTCGTGGGAACGATACTTTGGTCTTAAAAGACTGATACTTTTATTACTTGGCGACGTGGTATACTTGCCACGTGCGTGTTGTGATTTTCACACACTACTGGGCGGCGACCAACGAGGAGACTTGGGCAGCGATTGATGAGGATATGTGACTTTTTCTTCTTATCTCCTCTTCGAGCTCTGCTTCTCTGTGACTCAACTCAACTTCCTAGTGTTGTTATGTTCGACAACAACTTAAGTCAGATGAGAACTTCTTCACTCTTATTTCCTTTCCACTTCTTCCCCTCTTCTTTCCTCTTTCTTTCCAGTTGTTGAACTTGTTGGTGATTATGATGAGTGATGAATGATGATGATTCTAAGTTCTGAGTTCATTCCATTTTTATTGAACTGATTTTGTGGATTATGAGTTTTGATTTTGTGAGTTCATTCCATTCTTATAGTTCTAATATATTGTAATTTGTGAGTAGGTTCATTCTATTTTTATTAAACTAATTTTGATGATGTTTGTGAGTCCGATGATTGAGATTTATTTTTTTCAAAGTTGGGAGTTTTGATTTTGATGGTTGAGATTTTTCTTTGAAGTTTGGATTTCATTCAAGTTCAATGATTGGGAGTTGCTAATTTTATTAAATTGATTCTTTAACTGGTGATGATTGAACATTTAAACTGATGTTGATTGAACTAATTCTTGAACTTATCAATATGATGATGATTTTTTAGCTTTGTAGGTTATATTTTACTAATTCTTAGTGTTGTATTGCTATGTTTTAATATCTTGTTCTTGGTAATATCTAATTTTTCATTCTATGTTGGTTGTGGTTAGGTAGAATTTGAGGGGGGAAAATGTCAAGTGGAACAATTAATGGAAATGGAGCCTTCTTCTCATGTGAAAATGTGAGTGGAGCTAATAAAAAAACAAGAATACTAAGTGTCATTAGTGTTGTGAATTTGACATTGTAATATTATTTTGTTTATTTATGTCAAATTTTATGTGCATATATTTGTATGGATGCATGGTATATATGCATGGTATCTAGTTTTTCATTCTATGTTGGTTGTGATTAGGTAGAAGGGGGGATGTCAAGTAGAATAGTTAATGGAGGTGGAGCCTTCTTCTCAAAATGAAAATGATAATGGAGCTAATAAAAAAAACAAGAATGCTCTTAGAAGTGTCATTGGTGTGGTGCTGTGGATTTGACATTGCAATATTATTTTGTTTATTTATGTCAATTTTTTTGTGCATATATTTGTATGGATGCATGGTGTATATCTTTAGGAAGGATCTTATGATTCATGTTACGATCCTGCGTTTTACGATTTTGTGTCTCTTTTTCGATCCTACATAAGATCTTGATTTTCATAACCTTACTTGTAAGCAACAAGAGTTATACTACTTGAGAACCAAGGTCAATATTGATCAACGTCCTACCTTAACAAGACTAAGGCAGGTACATCAGATAACCACTAATAAAGTTAAGAAGTAAATCATCAAATTCATCTTTAAAGTTGATAATGTCTATTCAGTTTGCTCTCAAGTTATGAAAAATGTTAAATTTATCTTTAAAATTGTCAAAAGTCGATCACATTAATTATTAAGGGGGAGACTAATTTGACTGACGCAAAAAAATTAATTGATTGACTTGTGACAATCTTAAGATCAAATTTAATATTTTCCATAATTTGGGAACAAACTTGATAGAAGTTGGCAACCTTGAGATGAATTTGATAGTTGTAAGCATCTTGAGACAAAAATAATCTAGTTTCTTGTATTTCTCATTTTTAGATGTGCAAAAATTAGTAAAAAAATTATCTTAAAACAAAGACGCTTTTAAGTTTTATGTTTTCATTTTTTTTTCAAAGGGCCCCCGACCAATTTGAAACAAAAATAAATAGAAACATAGTTCCAATAAAGGGGACCCAGGGAAAGCCCCCAAACGGTTTTTTTTTTTTTTAAACGAGGCCCTCTGTGTGACATAAAAACTCCTTTTTTTAATTGAAAATTTCCTAAAAAAAAAATAAAACTAAACTAAACTAAATCATTTGTATATGTTTCTACCTCCACTTTCTCCCGAAACCCTTACCACGTTGTCTAAGAATTGCGCCAAGATTATTGGTTATAGCTTTTATTAAGAGCAAGCACTCAATCCCTTTAACGTTGACTATGCATTTTTGTCGTGATTGATCACATCTTAACTTTCAAAAACTCAAACCAAAACTAATATTGTTGGTCTATGAAATTCCAAATATTGCCTAAACTTATAGGTATAATTTTCTCATTGTATTCTCTCCTCTACAACATCGTGGTTCTTTCACATGCATCATGTTCACATCACGTGATTGACCAACTTTTTCTCCCATAGATAGACATATTTGCTTTTGATTGAATAAGACCAATTAAGGCCAAATCCATAACTTATTTTTCGGTTACTTTTCCGTGGCTAAAAAAAAAAGTGTTGTACATAAGATAGTAGATGAAAATGTCTCCCTGCTTCCCACAAGACAGAATAAAAATATTGGTATAAAACTCCTTATTCCCTTTCTTTGCTTCTATATATCCATTTAAGATTAGATCACTAAGGGCTATCAAATTAATGAAGTGTATTATGTGCAAGTTCATGTTATTCGTCTTTAAATCAATGAACTATATTGTGTGTAAATATCACTAAACTAATAAAAGAGAATCTTTCACTTTCTAACTTTAGAAAAAAAAAACTCACTTTAATATAATATTCAGTTCTAGTTATAACACAGGCAAGACAGAGAAATTAAAAATAAAAATAAATTTGTAAAATGAGACCGAAACAAAAACTTAAAATATTTTAAAATATAAGATAATTTTTAAATTAATTTATATACTTCTAAAAAAAAGTGAGCGTAAAAAACATCTTTTAAAGATAATTTTTAACTTAATTTATATCAAGAAAAGTAATGTGAGGTATATCATCACTAATATTTCATTATTGAGTGATTTCACTCATTTTCTCTTCTACACCCAGCTATTATCTTACTATTTTCTTCTTTTTCTATTGGTAAGAATGAAACGCTAACTAGTACAATTTCAAAATCCCAAAAAGTACACATGCACCCTAGACATTAAAAAAAATGCTTAGCTACACATCAACATCGCATTACATCATTTTCATTCTATTTGATCTCTGAAAATGGATAACGTGTTTAATATATGCACATGCACATCCCATTACATCGTACATAAATTATTTGTATGCAATATTATAAAAATAATTTTTTAAGCTGAAAACATCACGTCAGATTGTACTTATTATATTCAGAGCATGATATTTTATATAAGTCATGATTCATGGTACGATCTACCAGACTACCACTAACTTATATATCTATTATCTAGATTTTGTTTTTCATTTAAAAAAAATTAAAACTTAACATAAATACAGATATACCGCATCGTAACTTATAAGTGAAATCCCATTCTCTGATTCATATATATTTAGGATAGTACTCTTCATCACTGACATAATTCACACCTCGCTATCTAGTACCTATTTCTCTATACCTCGGAATTTATATATATATACGAAAAGCAACAGTTCAAATCTATTCACTAAAATATAGATAGAAAAATGTAATTCATACAAACCATAAAAAATTACAACAAAAGAGCATAATTTAGTAATAAAAGATGCAAACTTTTATAGTGTTAAAAAATATAAACCTATTAATTCCCTAATATTCAGTTTACATGTGCCATTAGACCAAAAAAAATTCTTAGAGAGATGCAATAGTAACAATTTTCAAAGATATGCATTTCTAACATGGTCTTTAACAACCTTAACACATGCTAACCATTAATTTAGGTATCTATGAAATACTATACATACCTACAATTTCTCTGGACCAAAACCCAACTTCCTTTTGTGGTTGAGAGAAGAAGCCAATTTTGCCGCTTAACATAATAAAAGTGATTTGCTATAACGACACTAGGTAGGTGTGATCACTCTCACCCCCAAGAAATGTTATTTGTACTCACATTATGAGATATCATGTTAACTCATATGCTATCCATCATTGAATTAAATCTTAATAGAGTATGAATCTTATTAAAATCTCATCCACTAATGAATAGTATGTGTCAGTATAATATCTTACACAAGATAAGTCCTAATAACATAACTCCACAAGTACACAATTGTAGTTCACTCATTGTCTTGCCCCTCTTCAATAACTCAAACCTAGCTCAATACTTGAACCATACCCAGCAATTGAGTTTACAGAACATAATAATGATTAAACCTTTGATACAATATCAAGAGTAAATTATACTGATCTCTCTTAAACTTAGATAATATATTACACAATGCCGTTCAATTTGCAAAAACTCTTAAACTTAGATGATATATTACACAATGTCCTTCAATTTGCAGAAAATACGTTGACCACCCTTGAGATTTATGCGAATTACACCCAATACCCTTGTAGCTTGACAAAATGTCACACTAAGTACCAATAAAAGAGGTGTAATGTAGAATATCACCTAACCTCATAAGAGGCCAACGTAATTTATCCTAATATTAAACAATTCAATTTCAATAAGAAAATGTGTTCATATTCAACAACTTAACACATCATGTAACTAGTTTTAATCAACTCTTAACTAGTTCTCTTGATTTTCTCACAACAATGTCAGCAATTTTCTGATAAAAGAGATATCAAGAGGTGCAGAAATGTATCACACCATTAGCTCCAAACATCAGCGCAGAATTTAGACTGGCACTATAAATTACAAGTCAGGTATCCAGGAACTCGGCAATGAAGATCTGAATATTTGGCGAAGCAATGTCTTCTCCCTTCTGCCTAACTTGTTTGCGCCATAGCCTCGAAAAACACCTAACTTGAGTGCTTCTCTTCCTTCTTCTACAGCTCTTTTCCTCGTGGTCTTCAATAAAGCTGCACCTTGAGGAGTTTCATTGCTTCCAGCATTTCCAGTTTTGCACGCCGCATTTTCTGCTTCCCCGGATTTTTCTTCAGGTTGACCCTTGGTTCCGTCTGGTTTGGCACCGCCACAATCATCATGATCCTTACTTCCCCACCATTTGTTCGAAGTAGTTGATAAGCCATCTGACGGAAACCCATATTTGAATTCGTCCATTGTTGACATACCTTTGGTCAAGCTTGCATTGTGCAAACTCTGCGAACGCCCACTTTCGGCACTCTTGTTTCCTTGATGATGCGAATTGTGAATCACAGTAGTGTGTGTTTTGGACCTCTCATCATTTGTTTGTTGCGACACACTGCAGTTTAGTTAAACATAAAGCAGTTATAAACACTAATCAGGCAGGTTAGAAAGTCTGCACCTCTTATATATACGGCATCATCGGCATCAATGTTTCCACTGAATATACTACTGAGTTCTAAGGAATCCATGTCAATGAGATTTCATTTTTTTTGTTTCAACATATTTTGTAATACTTCTTTTGGGGGTGGGGGCAAGAGAAATCTCAACAACTAATTTCACATCGAAAATCAACATTAAGCAATGCTTTTGAAGGACTTCAAATAAGGTAACCTCTTTATGGATTTAGCTCCTCTAAAGTGAGAGGATAACAAGGTAAAATTTATGATCCCAACCGTTTGTGAAAAAAATCAGCAATTCATATTATCATACATGATAATCATGCATGATATTTATATCTAATAAAATACCAAATCGATGATTTTCTCATCAAAGATTAACATCTAAAGTGCATCCCGCAGTTTAGCGGACCTAAACCCCTCTCCATATGGAGATTATCAAAACAATCCAACTGCAAATAAGCAGTTAAAGACATCTTACAGTTTAAACCTTTTGAGATTTACTCACATCACATGATAAAGAAGGAGAGCTGAACATAACAAAGGCATAAAACAATGAGTTTACACACATATATATAGGGGTGTATCATGTAAGATGGCTATTTTATGAGAGATGGGAGGAGCAAATCTTGGGCTTTGAATAATACATAGATGGTCAAGATCCAAATTTCTTTAAAGGTCACGTGATCACTCAAAAAAACACATGACTTTATATTTTAATCTTGATTATTCATATCAAGTCTAATGGTTAGGATTTATTCTTCTCACTCTTACAATTAACCATTCCTCTGACATGATACGTTTCCTCTGTGTGTGTATGTAGACTCAAGTGAGAATAAGCATTTCATTAGATCAAATTTAATGGCTCAGATTAAATTCTCAACTTAAAAAGTCACGTGCAAGTTAACCCATCTGAAATGCAGATTCTAAGAAAGTCAAACTATTCCCATCACCATGTCCATCCACTGAAACTCTCTTCTTCATGACCACCATCCACACACCCCATTCACACAAACTTGTAGCCCAACAAGGTGCTTGCGCCACGTGAACACCACTTTGATTTAATTTCATGACCAAACATGTCATTCGATTTAAGTGATTTTCTTGTTCCTCTTTCGTGCTACCCAAAATTAGGTGGACATAACTGTTGTGGGATTTTATTGCAGAGACTGGTGCCAAAGGAATTATATCACATGATTGAGCTTTGGCTTTTGGTGTATGATGGTCAGATTAAGAAGGACATCAGATAGGGTCTCGGTTGGGAAGAGAGGACGAAGGGGCAAGGTTAAGGGAGAGAGAGAGACTTAGAAGTGGGTTAACTTGCATGTGACTTTTTCAACTGAGAATCTACTTCGAGCCATTAAATTTGATCTAATGGCTGAAATGCTCATTCTCACCTTATATATGTGTGTGCGTGTGACAAATACGAGATTATATTTGCAATGAGAAAAACAAAAAAATACAAGAAAAATTATCAGGTAAGCAAAGCTTTCCGGTCTCTCTGCTTATCAAACAAAAAAAAAAAGCCTCCAAAATAACCAATATCTGATCTGAGAATCACAAAGCAGCCAGGAAGACCACTTTAGCCCATTAAAGAGGCAACATAAGAAAAATTGCTCCTTGTCCTGTGAACAAATCTACCGTTCACTGAAATTACCAAAAAAAAGTTACCAAAAGACATCAAAAACACATTCGCACGTTTGAACTGAAAGTTTATGGCATGCAAAAAGTCGACGGATAACACTTCAAGGGGCACACGAGGGTTGAAATTCAAAAATCAATGACAGAACATAATTGTTAGGCAACATGCTAGTCTGATAAGAAAAGGAGATTTAATATAACCTACTAAATTAAAATGACATGTTCAATAAGGACAAACACGGTTTCGACTAAACAGTAGAAAGGGTCCTAAAAATGAATGAACTTTAGGGGACTTTTAAAGCTTACCTTTTGTTATTGCCACTTAGCAAGACCATTTTCACAGACTTTCAGTTATTAATACAATACTTCAAACCCTCCCCCTGCAACATAGATTGGAAAGCCTTAAAATTTACATGATGCTTTTGAAGAAAGAATTGAATATATGTCGAACTACAGCATGTGCTACCTTTCAAAAGCTTGTTGGTACACCGTAGTAATGTATCAAGTGCTTATGAATGAATATGACCTACAATAAAGGAGATGCACTCTGTTAAGCTGTTGTTGTGAACAGAAATGACACCATAAGAAGGAAATGAACACCATCTGTTGGTCTAACTAGCCAATATTCAAAGCCCACTGGACTACTAATTTGACTCAAGTCGGATCGATCCATTTATCGGTTGTGGGGGGGTGAGAAACTCTCACAACATAGCTTTTTTTTATCCACAAGACTCAAAGCCGAGATATCGTTTAGTGGGGGGGGGGGG
>QANU01001885.1:58380-73560 GCA_003254905.1 Nissolia schottii
AGAGAGAGAGAGAGAGAGAGAGAGAGAGAAGAAAAGAAGAGAAAGTGACACACCATTTTGAAGCAAATAGTGGGAAGAAGATACCTCAGAAGTGCTTGAATCGGAACTGGAGCAGTTCATTACATAATATCGTGTGGTTTCTGTTATGAGGAATCAACCACTTTCAGTTTCAGTTTCAGTTTCAACCTTGGCATTGCGTTTTCGTTTGATGAAGGTATAGCGTCTGGAGAGAGGGCCTAATTCGAAATTACGATAGTGACCTTGGGCTGAAGGGAATAAATATTTATACCACTTAAACATTTATTTAATTACAAATAGATATCTTTAACTTTTAAAATTTTCAATTAGATCTTTAAACTTTTATTCATTGACAAATTGATACTTTTAACTTTTAAATCATTCAATTAGATCATTGAACTATAATAAGTAATAACGCTCCTCAAAACTATCCCTTCTATTTAATTTAGAATTTTATTTTGCTGACATGATATAATATTTAATTAACACTTCATAATTCTTGTATATTTTTTTATAATATATTATTTAATATTTCTCTAAATTGGGATAATTACTTTAGTTTAAGGATTTAATTAAAAGATTTAAAAGCTTCTTACATATCCTCCTCACAAGTTAATGTCAGACACTTGTTACACTTTTGGATCCTACAGTTAATTAAGCATTATATCTTTCTACTTTACCCTCACTCTTTTCCTCCTCCCACATTTTCCTCTTTTCTGCTTCTTTGCGTTTTTTTTCATAACCCAAATATTCAGAATTAAGAAAGAGAAGCAAACATATTGAGACTAAAATTATGTAATTTATAATATAATTGAAAAACTAAAATATAAAATTTTTAGGAATTTAAACCAAATCTCAAAAATTTCTCAATGGTCTAAAACATATTTAAACCTTTTTTCCAATCTCCCTAGCTCCACTAGGTTTTCCTTATAAATAAATAAAATTTTCAGTTTAAAATCTAACATAATTCAGAAGTTGATATTGTTAGGAATCATGGTGACCAGAGAAAATAAGTAAGAAAATAATCAAAAAAAAGATAACAACAGATTCTATTAGTTAATATGTTGAGAGTTTAACTCCATAATGGATGATAGCCTATTTTAATTAGAATTATTACAAAGTAAATATCGTAACATTTGTAACATTATTGAGACATTTGTAACATTCCCCCTCAAACTCAAATAAGTATTGATGAAACTAACTTGAGTTTGAAAATCAAAGTACGAAGAATACTACACGGAGGAAACATCAGGACTGTGCCAAGGCAGCAACAAACACTGCACAGAGGCAACATCAGGAGCTACGTGGAGGCAGTTTAGGCAATAAGTCTAAGCTTGCATGGAGGAACTAGCAGAAAGACCTAACGGAACCAAGAACAGTAACAAATTTTGAGGCTATATGAAAACAAGGAGTTGAGTATGTAAGCAGGAACGGCAAGTTGGGTGAAACCAGCAAAATGGAACATCGAGAAGTAACAATTTAGGGCTGCATAAGACAACTCCGATAAACAAACACGCCAACGCTGCACAACAAATGAAACAATTTTTTTGAAATTACAATGTTGGAGCAAAATTGGGGGAAACAAACCGGATTCAAAACACTGAAAACCTTGGAGAAGATTTCCATATTGCCATGCAGCATGTCACATCAGCAAGGAGAGGAGTATGTGGATGACATGTCAGCAACTTCAGCCACATCATTAAGTTCAAGTCAATGCGGCCAGGCTGGTCAAACGTATCCAAGGTTGCCTGTGTTTCCTTTTTTAAAGAATTTGGGCTGGACTGGACTGTGCATGCGAATTTAGGCTGCACAATGGACCGAGTCTGGAAGCAGAGCTTTGCTAATCACAGATCTGAGAACGCGCGGGCGGCCACGCGCCACAACTTCCAGAAGCGCGTGGCGGGGCGTGGTTGGTCGAACGTCGGTGAAATTTTGGAGGCGACATCAACGGTTGAAGGCAAAGAGGATGATGGTGGGAGTACGACGAACGAAGGACAGGAAAGTGAGTATCTGAGATGGCAATGGGTGGTGGCGCGTGGGTCTATGGGCAAAGCTTCGGGATGAGTGTGTGGGCGGGCACGTTTATGGTCGGAACGGCATTAATTTTGTCAGATTGGGGTGAAGAACAAGGTGGTATGAAAGGTCCAGAAGGTTGAAAACTGAGAGAAGAGAGCACAAATGATTTTATCCGGGAATTATTGAAGCAAAAAAACTGAGAATTTAATCTTAAGAGTGGCGGTAGTGGGGATATAGGCACAAGAGAGAGGGGCTCACAACCAACATGAATGGTTGTGATGGCAGGAGACATGAACTGGAGGACGACGCGCTCAATCCTCCACAACTTGAAATTTTGGCAGCGACGATGAGAAAACCATACAAGGCCGTACAAGTAGAAAATAGGAGCAGAAATGGAGCTAAAGGTAAATGAGTTCCAACTTCTAAGAACTCCCTTGATATATTGGAAAGAAATTCCTTGAATCTAATTAAACATTAATGAATAGTAATGATTTCCTCATTTGAACCCCCTTTCTGCAGTAACATAAATAAATAAAGCTCAACCCTAGATCATACATACAGATACAATGCTGATACAGAAATGCCATTTCATTTGGTAAAAGAAACTATTTTCTACTTTAAACCATTGCTTTGATTTTGGACTACTCATTTGTCATTCTGGCTCTCAATCTGTACATTCTCGAGAGAAAAAAGAGAGAGAATCATCCTTCAGACTCTCCCAAAATTTTCTGACATATAGGAGGCTGATTTCTCCCCAAATTGAAAACTTTTGCAATTCCTACAAGCATTAGGAAAGATATGGAATTAGTAACAAAATGAAAATAAAAATAAAAATAAAAATTAGGTCAATATTACAAAAATGCCACCTAATTTTCTATCAGCTATTTGTTTTTAGTATTTCCTAAAGCAAAAAATATAAGAGAAAAATGCTCCTTTCACTGTTTCCTTCAATCCTGAATACAGGAAATAAAATGAAAACAAGGTGGCATCTTTATAGTTAATATTAAAAACCAAAATTGAAAAAAAAAAAAAAAAGGTTTATAAAACCAAACAGAACCTTACTATCTTCAAAGCATTATACAAAAATTAACCTTGATGTAGTACTAAATGCATGGCTACCTTAACAATTTGATGATGTCATTCAGATTTATCAGTGTCCCTCTTCCCAGCAAGGATCATAGATATCTGGAGGCCTCTACTAAATGCTTGATTGAATAGCAAACGGGTCTGGAACTCTGACACAAATGGGAACCATGACAAAACCGCCGTCGGCATGAAGATTATTAATCCCATTACATATTCATAAGCTCTGGAGAGCTCTTTAACTGAATCCCATAGTTTAATTCTTTTCACTAATCCCCTGCATGCTTGTGCAATCTTGATTGCACAAGAGAGAAGCAACATCAGTGGTTGACAATGAATCAAGTAATAACATAGTCCTAAAATTTTAAAATGGAGTAAACTTTTATATTTGTGTTTGGAGTTATCAGTATCAATTAAGTTCGTCTTTAGGTAATTGAAATTGTCATATTAATATTTGAAGCTGCCAAAAGATAGTCTTTCGGCATCAATCAAATTAGTTCCTCCCAAGGATTAACTTGATTGACTTTTGGCAATCTCAAAAATTAATATAACTATTTTTATAACTTAAGGACAAACTTAACCGATGCTAACAACCCAAGGTTTACTATTTTAAGATGGTTATTTGAACATAGTGATTTTGACACCAAAATCAATATTTGGTGAATCATGTGTAAATAAGTGTGGATTCCAATTGAATCAACATGATGCCTTTACAGATATTTCTCATCCATTATCACATAAAATCGATTCAACACTTTCGTAATTAAACCACACTATGCACCGTTTACCATGTATTGTTAACTAATGCTAATGAAATATAAAGAATTTATAACTTACCAGAATAAGGGCCCATCCAGAGGGCATGAAGGCAAGAACAGCAGCAAACAAATCTGAAATGGTAAGCCCGCATACCACAAACAATACAGTCATGACGGATATGAAGCCAAGGAAGAGAAGGGCTTTGAGAATACGAAACATGAGCTGAAAGTCGGTGCCAAATCTTCGTCTACCCATGGATACCATCTGATGTTCATACAAACACCAGAAAACAAACGTATCTATATTTCAGAAATTTCAAATAATAAAAGGTAAAATGGCTGCAATGGTTTAGGGTGTGTTGGATGAAAAATTTATTTCAACAATCGCTTATTTCAACAATTGTTTTTTTAATATAATCGATTATATGAGAATTAAGTGATTTTAAGATAATCTATTTTGTTTGGGTTGTATGAAAAAATTTCTTTTATACAATAAAATTATTAAAAAAGATACGAAATATTTATTTACATTATATAATAATTAAAGTTAGGGTTACTTTGGTTAACTCATAGCATGACTTGTACCATGCAAACAGCTTTTACTAAAAAAAATGTCCAAACTTTTAGCTTTGAATTATTTTGCTAGAACTTTTTTTTGGGACCAAAATAGCTGTTGATTATACAAGCATATTAGATTTTATACAAACAGCTTTTGTTGAGATAAAAAGCTGTTTTCAATGGTTGCCAAACAGACACTACCAATCTCTCTAGTTTAGTTGGAAAAGAAAAAGGCTTTATGCCTAAAGTTTAATCTTAACTCAGGTTTGTATCAAACAATTAGGTAGGCTTAAATTGATACAAATAATAATAATAATAATCTCATAGGAAGTCGCTCTTGATCCCCTAGCACTTACATACCTTCAAGACAATGAGAACTATAACCATAACTGCCCAAGAAAGTCCATATACCTACGAGGAAAAATGTAGTAGTTAGATGGTGCCACAAAACTAACAACCATTAATAGGATTGGAGAACATAATAAATGAGTTTCTCTACCAGTATTTTTCTGCTATGATGAGCAATATCCAGGTGGTAGACAATTCCATATTGATAAAGGAAGAAGCGCAATGAAAGTACAATCTCAAGTAATACTCCCCTTATATTTGAGTATTTCAAGTGTTCATTTTCCCCATCCCACCAAGATTCCCAACTTTTATCAGATGGGATACCAATACCACCACGGTTTCCCATCCACCTCTTCCAATCTGTCCAATCATCCACTGTTTTTTGCCAATCAAAACCAGAAGGGTTGAACAAGAATGGAGCAAACAACCAGGAAATGGACAAGAACCACATTGAGAATGTGATGAACAGATAAAGTGAGCTGCGGTGTGACTCCCCATAAACTTTGTAAACAATCAATAGTATAAGTATCTCCAGGCCCTTCACAAAGTGACTTCTTGAGTACATCCTGTAGTTATCAGCAAACTTTGCATGGAAGACAACAAACTCGCGACCAGTTGGTCTGTACTTAGAGCCCCCATGTAAGATAGTTCTTCCAAAATAATGAGCTTTTGTCCCAAGCTGGAAAGTGAAGAACACCGAGGCTAGCTGCAGCTGCATGATGATAAAATCACCCAAGGCAGTGCGAAACCCCTTCTCCAGGCCAATTTCCATAACCATGGGAAGTATCAGCAGTAATCCCAACTGAACAACCGACTGTGTTGCCAAGGCCTCTTCAAGGGCTTTGTTCTGCTGCATGTTTGGACTTTGAAGAATTTCTTTCTCTACTCCACTCAACGCCATATATACACGTCCATACAAGAACACGTAGACAGTCAGCACAGTTATCTGAGAAATCAATAACATCCAAATACAGGCGTTAGCTTAACCCCATTTACACAAAAAAAGGTAGTGTTTTCTGCTTTCATAACCATTTAAGTCCTAGTAATATCACACTTAGCATCTAGTTATATCTATAAGTGTATTGCTCCTTTTTCACATTTCATTGTTTCAATATATAGCCATATAAAGCAGCAAAACTCAGCCTACGTTGGTTGTTATATAGATAACCTTAAAATTGAGTAATTTATTTCCATACCTAATAGCAGATTAAGCAATGTGATTTCCATAGATGATATGAATTTTGTCATGCCTTTAATTTTAAGAAGTCAACACTGTCTTAAATGAATCTGGATTAAACTAAATGGATCATATATATTAATAACAAATAACTGGAGTAAGAGGCCCTTGTTTGATGTGGTAGCAAGAGTCTTGACAGTAAAGCAGAAATGCCTGAATTAAGTAGCAGCTTTTATGCGAAACTGCAGGTGGAGTTCATTATCCAGATATCCATCACATGTCATGTTTCATTTTTAATCATTTTGAGTAGTAGATCTATCGTCAGCAATAATTATGATTAAACATAGTGAAAACCACAGAAGAATCCATTCGCAAGTCATATATTAAGATGATTTCTAATAATTTTCTATTTTGTTTCTTATTTATTTAGCAACTAGACAGTGTGACAAAAGTTGTTTCCTGTCACATGCCGAAGAAAATACCATCTAGCCCAAATTATGCAAAGTTCATCCCGGTAATATGCAATTCATAATAGCCATTGACAATCAGGAAAGGATCCCCAAGAGGAGGTTTCATTAATTACCATGCTACTGAAATAGAAACCAACTGTTGTGAAGTAGAATGACAACATTCTGAAGAAGTCAAATCGTCGTCCAAGGCGATAAACATCGCGGCTAAGTGTTTGTTCTCCATTGCCATTTGCAACCTTGGCCTCAAATAGTGATATCTGATTCATACCCACATCACGCCCCTTACCTACTTGAATGTACTCATGATGTGTGATAAAACCCTGACGTAGAGTTGAGTTGTACCCTATAGACGTTAAACACTATTAGTACAAAATTTCATCTGTTAGATATGCATTTTCTACTTAACCTGGTAATACCTGCAAATATATCCTCGCTTAAGTTTATAACTTTTGACGCTTTACTTATGCCACCTCTTGTTATGTGGAAGATTCTGTCAAAGATATCGGGATGACCATAATGAAATCGGACCCTGCAAATTTAGGAATACAGATTACTTTGAAGATTCCTCATAACAAAAGTTATGTTCAAGTTATTCCAACTTTACTACAAATTATGTACTTTTCCTTATTTTTCTTACATAAAGTAACTCAGATGTGTGACAGAATAAGAAAAGATGCTCAACAAGTAATCAAAACCCATAGCAAACATAATTGTGGATCTCACTCCAATATCTCTATCCATTTGAATGGAAAAATAGAATGTAGATCAGTAGATGTGTTAGGTAGTTGACAATTAATGTAGTTTGCCAAATCTTTATAACATAGACATTTGTTGTATGGTAGATAAGGAGGGAAGACTGAAAATAAAGGACATGATATCTTCCTTGGATATTTCTTTTCTTTTCCTTGTGGATAAAACATTGAAAAGTAATGCGATGAAGGAATGGCAAACAGAAAATTGATGCAGATATATATATTTTCCTTACAAGCTCTATTTAGACGACCACAATGACATGAGCATCCCTTAAAAATCAATGAAGTGATATTGTTTGCCAAGAAAAAACACCAAAAAACAGCAAGTAGGAACATTTGACATTCTGATAGAATCAGGCAAGTGAAGCATTTCTACACAAAAGATAATCCCTCTTTCAACTCCCAACTTTAAAGAACACCTTGTACAAGCCTATACATGTAGGAACAATTGACATTCTGATAGAATCAGGCCTTAATTAATGGGCCTTGGTAGTTAGATATTATAATTAGTTTGTTAGGAAAATGTATAAAAGAGGGAATTAGGAAAGGAGAGGGCATCAGTTGAGAAATTAGGAATTCAGGAACAGAGAGCAACAAATCTCTCGAACATCCCTACACTTGTAAATCCATTAGAAATAATACACAATTTTTATGGATTTCTTGCTATTCTTTGAACTTGTTCTATCACATTCCCTCCACCCAAAAGAAAAAAATAAGACTAATAGAAATAGATAGGTTCAAGCAGTTTTATCATGATAAATGATTGAATGTGAGGTTATAGCCATAAATACCATCTATGTTGTAAATTATGACACTGTGTTAAAGCTTCCAGCGCAAGAGATCACACATAATTCATTTAAGAACTACAAAGATCGGAAATGATAAAATAAATAAATCAAATGAAAAGTAAGACTAGATATAAATGAAAAGCCATTCCTAGACATTCTGCTAACAACTTACAGGTACTGTCACATTTGAAGGCAGTTCGGGAAAAACAAATTGGGACTAACCTTAGAGGATTTGCCAAAATTCGTTGACCAATGGTCACAAAGCTGGTCTCCTGATTTGACATAAACCAAGCAAGTGATGAAACACTGCAAAGTAAGAAATAGTAAGTACTGATGATAGGGTCCATTTCATGTTTGATCAGAAGAAAAAACATTTATATCCTCTTGGTCATGAAATAATATGGTGATGTAAAATTTAATAAGTAGATACTGTCACAAGTCAGACCTTCCAGTAAATATGTGCTCCCTTAGACCCAATATGGTGGGTTTCCTTCGCCCACTGTGATCTTTACGGAATTCTTCCAATACATTCCTCATTTTGAAAGCTTCTTCATAGTAATTATCCTTCACAAAAAAAAGGGTAAAAGTAAGAGTGCCAAATTACATAGAAAGTACTACTTAATGCATATTAAACTGAAGTTCAAAGAAATATTACCTGATTCATGTCTATGGTCTGTAAGGCTTCACCACGAGTAAATATAATGGCATGATTTTGATTTTCAGGTTTCCCTTCACCAATTTCTGTAGGAGAACCAGGAAGCTTGATGCGATATATTTCCTAGTAATGCAACATAAAACCATTTGTATTAAAATTTAAGGCTGTTGAAAACCCAAACCAAGTCAACAAAATTGAGCATCCCAATTGAAACCGAGGCTTTAGTTTGAAATTATTTTAAAATGTTTGGTTTGGGTTAAATACTTGCTTTAAGCCAATTGTTTATGATACTAATTATTTCCTTATGTAGTTAGGAACAATATTAATTCATGGTAAAGCCCCCTTTCAGCTTATTTAATAATCTTTCACTCTGGAATTATAAGAGTAGTATTTGTATACGCTCTTTTTCGTATCTTAGTATTTGTGTCACCTTTTATGTATTGCTCCCTGTTGGTTTTTCCTTTGTTAGAAGAAGTGGTTAACTACTGGTGGTTATATAAGAGGTAAATAATAATAGCAACCTATGAAATGATCAATTCATAACTCTCCAATCAACCAACAGAACCTAAAAACCTCACCACTGCACGCGTCTCCTACTCTGCACATGGTTGTTATGTGCTAGAAACACCATTTGTCATTACACGCATGCATGCTATATTAGTCAATCAATTATATCCCTAGAAGAACCCTAAACCCTAAACCCTAAACACTAAATGCTAGTACCACAAAGGAGATTATTCAGTTACATATTTCCCCTTTAGCAATGACTTATCACATATTTCTTAGACTTTCCAATAACGCGAGTGGCTGTGGAAGGTTTGACAGTGTTCCAAACAAGAAGGCTACAAATATAACTTATTTACACTTTGTTTTAGTAAATATGGGTGAACCAGAATTGAAAAAGAAAGCATAAAACTAGGATATTTGTCCATACCTCATCATATTTGTCCCCTCCCTTGACAAGAACCGAGTAATAAACTTTATGTTGTTTACCACCCTTTGTCTCTTCCGTTTCATCTATGTAAGCAACACGAAGAGCTGGATGCCTGCATAGTATGTTCCATTTTTTCATTGAAAATCCCTTTGTTATTTTATACAAGAACATTTATGCACTTTGGGAAATGGTATTATTGACTCACGTTAACATCAGACTGAGAATATTATTATAGCAGCTTCTTTCTCGGGGATTCTTGGATTTTTTCTGAGAACCATAGATTTGACAAGAAACAACATAGGTGAACTTTAAATCAGCCAGAGCCTGTGCATATTCGAGAAGCTCCTTCTTATCTTTATCATGGACATCCATGGTCCGGAACCCACTAAATATAGCTGCAAGAAAAACAATGTATATTTCATTCATAAATGAATGGCTTTTGCCATATCTCTGGATTATAATTTGAAACACAACATATAAAATAGAAAGCTGACCAGTGTCTCCAGCATATTCTAGGAAACACTGAAGAATCAAAGCTTGCCTATAGTACATCATCCCTCTCACTAGCAAAAACAAATAAAAAAAGTCAGATAGAAACATTTAAGTTGGAATCGATATACAAATCTAGCAACAATAATAGTATTCACTATGATCAAAACCTGTTCGATAGAGTGCCTGTCCTCTGTAAGATGCCCACTGACGAGTGAGATCATTCTCTTCTTCAGGATCTTCATTTTTTATTTCATCAATGCGTTCATGGAAATTCGTCCATTCATCTACAGAGCAATATTGCCAGGAAGTAAAATGAGTGCATGCACTGAAGAGGGACAAAAATAATAGGTAAGAAATAAATCCAAACTCACCAGGATAGATCTTCTTTAGGTAGAACAAAATTGATATCCCATCCTCATTTTCGTTATTGAGTTCATCATCAGAATATAGAACAGCTTCTTTGTAATACGGTGTCAGAACACTGAAGTAAAAAATCAGATAAGTTCCACATCATGATAGCATGAGGTAAAATAAACAATCATCCATTTATTTGGGAAAGTCAATAAATGATGTGGTCATTTAGTTTTTTGGTTTATGTTCTTGCATCTATATAGAGGATCTCTTATCCTCTTACTTTCTATAATTCTCTTCTCTTCTTAATGAAATTCTTCTTTTATCCAAAACATATAAATGATGTGGTTTTGTCACCAACAATGAAAAGAGAAATGATTGTGAAGATGTAAAGGTTTCTCCTTCAGTACCCATCCAATTTGATGGGTATTGATACTCTGCCCACGTGTCATCAAATGGTTGGCTAATAAATTTTAAAAATTTAAATTTCTTTTAGAAATTAAAATAAGAATAACCTGCAATGCACCTAACATTTTACAATTGAGGTCAGGGTATCGGTACCCCATATTATGACCAAGGTACCGGAGCAATCCCCAAATGTAAAACATTATTTTCATCCATGAATTTGGCTGCTTCCATCAATTTGTCCCTAAACTTTCAAAATCATCAAAATTGTTCTCAAAGTTGCCAAATGTCCATCAAGTTAGTCCCATGGAGACTTAACCTAGGGACAAACTTGATGGGAAATTTTGATGATTTTGAAAGTTTGGGAACGAAATTGATAAAAGATGCCACCTTCAAGGACAAAAATGATGGTTTACTCGATTATGAAAAGAAAAAAAATTGAATAAAATGACCTTTCCTCCCTTTTGAACAAGTATACAAGTATGAATAAAATGGCTTTCTAAATGAGCTATTAGAGAAACAGTACATTGGATCGATCAATTTTAAGTTTTTATTTGTTAGATTAAAACATCATTCATGAGCCTCTTTTGAGATAGTAACAAAGCTTCAATGACCAAGTGAATAAGAATTCAATTCTTGACGCTTTCGTTCTAATAAAAAGTTAGCTTTCAGCACAAGGTGGATGGACATGTGCATTTGTCCACAATTAAAGCTCAAAGGGCACTTAAGTTAGGAGCCATGTTAGATATAATGTTAAAATCGTTATGAACATTTACCTAATAGCTTAAGCTTTCAGGAGAGTTGGTCCTTGACATTATTTGATATTCATCTTATTTTTTCACCTTCCATTTTAAGAAATTAGTCAATCACAAGGACTGACCTGAAGGACAACATGTCCCGAACTTTGGGGGCCTTTGGCATATTCATAAATAAGGAGTTTGCAAAGAATGTAATACGGCGTCGGGCATCCAGATTTTGGGGCACATTAATGGCCGACTCCTTGACTGTCAAAAGCAAATGAAGCCTAATAACCTACAGAGAAGAAACAGAGACTAATAAGAAAAGGCACAGTTGAAAAGAATAATGTAATGAATTAACTACAGTGTAGCTGTCAAGACTACCTTCTCCTTCACTGATTTGTTGACTGTAAAATAGGTGTCAATGTTAACAAACCTCTGTCCTCTCTCTACAATGTAGTGCTGAGGCGTTTCCAGAATTCTGGAGAGAGCAAAACCAAGCCAATATCATAAAGAAGTACTTATTGTAAAGTTTAAAATATGTATATATTCACTAATATCCATTCAGTGTTTCAAAACATACAAATGCCCATCAACCATAACATCTTGTATGATAATTTCCACAATATCCTGCAGAACATTGACTATCTGGGGCTTCAATAACTCAAGCTTGTCATCATCAGATCGCTGCCAATGGGAAAGAAAAAACAGTGTTTATAAGACCTGAATGGGTTTACCAAGATTGAGACTGAAATATACTGAGAAAAAAAGGGAAAATGGAAGCTAAATGGAAAAGAGCTACCAAGAGAGTTAAGAATTTCTCCAACTTCTCACTGAGTGAAGGCAAGCCACTCATCTTGAATTCCTTGACAAATGTATGTTGCCGTATGCTCCATTCTACTTTATCATATATATGAGCTACAATCCTGTCTCAATGCATGGAAGATGCTCAATTGTGAAGAAGATTCGGGCAAGTAGAAAATTCAATGGGTGGACAGAGGATATACAGATATTTCTCCCTTACCGCTTATCTTCTTCATCTAGCAGGAGGTTATAAATGATGTCCCTCAGAGTCTCATAGCATTCAACAACTGCTGAATACATGTATTCATCACTCTTAATCTTTTTAAATAACTCAGCATCGTCCTCCTTCTTATAATCTTTTGCCATGTCAAGGGCTATAGGAATCTATCACAGATTGAAGGGATTTAAAAAGGACGCAAAGGACACAAGAATTCAATTATAACACCTTCCAGCCTTTAGAGAGCCACTCAAATAATATACCTTACTGGCAAGCAGGAACGGAGGCCACTGGATGACAGAAACATCACTTGAACTGTATGGAACAAGAAGCAAATCTCTATCCCTGGAAAATTTATATAAAGAGATATAATCAGAAGCATTCGTTCATGCATCTTATGCAAGATGTGGCAGCTGACGAGCAGAAGTTTGAACCTGTTACTGATCAGGTCTTCATCTCTCATCGAATTTATGAACTCATTCCAAACCTGAGAAAAGTATGCAATATTTCTCCGTTCATATGATTCATCCTGCCACAGAAATTGTTTGCTTCAGCCAGGCATTTAAGACTCCAAATAAATATCTAGAATCTATGTAAATATATGATTGCATCATGAGAAAGTACTGAATTTTGATATATGCATGGAGTACCAAGCCATCGGGTTTCTGATGGCCTCTTTCAGGCAAAAAGCATCGACTGAAAGCTGATGGCACAGATTCAAATCTGGAGCGGAGCATTCCAAGAGTCCTTATCTAAGAGATGTAAAATGTTAGAAGGACATAATCAACAGAAAAGGATTGTAATTTGCAATACCAATATGAATTCAGTACTACTATTACCACAAGCCTTGTGGTGCAAGCAAAAGGTCTAATCTTCTATAAAGAAAATCATGTTTAGGTAACTTTTATAAGATAGCATAGTATCTGTTAAGATCCCACATCGGCTGGGTAATATAGGCTAAGTATCCCTTATAAAGACTTGAGCAATTGTCCGTTCTGATTTCTAAAATGAGTTAAGAGCCTATCTTGCCAGCTCTAGGGCTACTAGCATATGTCTGGTCTTGCAAACTCTACACCCTCCAGATGTAGGGTGTGCCAAGGTCCTATATCGGATGGGTACATGGGCAAAGTACACCTTATGATGACATGGGTAATTTTCTCACTTCAGCAAGCCTTTGGGTTTAAGATAGGTTCAGTTTGTGCTTCTTAGGCTCGAGTGAGCCCGACTTGACCCCAAAAATTAGCTCATGGGGAGGGGTGTGCAAACTATTATAGCTGATGTAGGACTTAACACACACCCCCCCCTCATGGCCAGGACTAGACATCTGGAGCGTGAAATTTGCAGGACAGGACATCTGCCGGTGGTCCAATATAAAGCATAGCACATAGGCTCTAATACTATTTTAGAATTGAGTAGGCCTAACTCAACCCCAAAAACTAGTTCAAGGGGGAGGGTTGCCCAAACTTGGCCAAATCCTTAAGCGATGTGGGGAGAGTTGCCCGGACTCTTATAAAGGCTATGCCTAGCCAATGTGGGACTTAACAGTTCTTAATTCTAATAACACTAAATACTGTAACTTTATTTTTACTGTGTGATAAAATAAGAAATCCCATAAGTAAAGGAGGAAATTACAAAAATTGAATATATAAATATTGCAAAAAGTTTGCTACTAACCTCACCCAAATGGCTGAAGGCTCCAATAATCCCACCAAATAAAGTGGCATAAATGGCGTACCATATTTGAGTATCCATAAAATAAACCTATATATAATATAACATACGGAAATGAATTAAGGAACAGAAATGTGAAAGCCCAAGGAATGAAACAAGGCAGTTTTTTGCTCTGAAATTTCTTTTCAACTGAACTCACCAGGATAATTGGAGTCCATATTGCAATGACAACGATTATGTTGTGAGTCTCTGTGGCACTTATAGAGTGTGACTTAAAGCTAGATATACTGACAGAATATGTAGTACAGATAGTGAAAAGGGACATGAAATGTTACCATTTTCTGGAAAGAACTCATGCCACTGGTAGTTATCTATAGACATTTCCATGATTAATTTTGTGGGTGCAACAAGAGGCAATATCTATTGAAAGATTAGTTTAGTAGATCAGAGAAACAAATTAAATGAGGGCCCATTTTAAAATATATTTTGAGTTTCATACAATTATACACAGAGGAATAAAGAAAATACATGCAACGTGATGAAAATTTTAACAGTTCATACAATGGGGAATTGATTCCATAATCTTTATATTTTCTGCACAATCTCACTATTGACTCTCCTTATTGTTAATTTTATGTGTGTGAAAGTTATAGAAATTGCGGTAGTATTTGGGTTGCATTTTTTAAATAGCAAAGCAAAAACAAATTTCAGAGGTAATACCTCCACATAGTAGCTGAATGCTAACTTGCTAATTAACAGCATGATCCAGAAGAGGGTATACCTGCCATAACAAAATATATCTTAAAGCCAAAATATAAAGAGAAAGGAGCTTCATAATAGAAACAGCCTATATTGCCAAGGAAATAATATTCAATCTTTAATCTGATCCAATGGGGTGTTTCGGCGCGGGGGGGGGGGGGGGGGTTGATGGATATATTCTTCACCT